>JAWWMK010001206.1:0-36212 GCA_035047105.1 Galeopsomyia nigrocyanea
TATAATGTATATATATATATATATATACATTACAATCAACACGTGCTCGCGCGCCGCTATAGTAAACAACTCGCGACAGCGTGAAGGAGTGACGGTGTTTTAGAAAATTCGTTTTTTTATTTTCACAGAAAAGCGTCGCACGCGATTCTCGCAGATACAAAAGAATGCACTCGAATCGTCGTTTGCCGAGAGCATGTACCCAAGCAAAAAAGTCAAGCTGGCATTGGCGGTCATATTGGGAGTCGATTGTAAGAAAGTGACAACTTGGTTTCAAAATAGGCGTGTTAAATTTAGAAAATCTAACGATGCTCCTAGAAAAGTCAAGCTGGTCGAGGGAATGATTAATGCAAATCGAAATGTCACACATCAGTACGATGGTTATTGTCCAACGTGTTTGCTACCTGTTCATTATAGGTGAGATTTGATTTTACTAAAGCGAGCGTATTAGATAATGTAAACACCTTTTTTTTTGTTTGTCTTTGAAAATTGCAGATGTTATCAGGATGGTAGATGGGTTTATCGTAGGCCATCATACAATAATAATCACACAAGCGATCAATCAAGAATTGATGAATCGCAGCCTTTGCATGACAATAATAACTATCAAAGTACTCATGATTTTGAAGATAATGTGGATAATAAGATGGACGATAAGGGGGATGATAAAGTGGACGACAAAGTGGACGACAAAGTTGACGAAAAAGTGGACGACATGGTTGACGACAAAGTGGACGACATGGTTGACGACAAGGTGGATGATAATTGTAAATATGAAGGAGGATACCAAAGTGAAGACTACGATGATCTTTTGAACTCGGTTGAAGAATTATGCAAATAAAGGAACTTTAAGATATAGTGTTATGTTATAAAAATTTTTGTTTGTAAATAGACGATGAAGCTGTCAAATAAAATTTATTTTTATACAAAGGAAGAAAACATTTTTATAGATACTTGCACATTTTAAATTGGAAGATTTTAAAAGGTAATACGGTATTTTAATAACGATTTCGCTTATTTTGCTCTATACAAATATTAACCAGTTAATTGCTGCCAAAGAAAAAAAATATATAATTCAAATTTTCAGTACAAATAATACTAAAAAAATTAATCAATAAAAATGTCGCATACTATCCGTTAAAAAAACGATTAACACCATCATTTTTAACTTCGAAAACATGCATTTCTCTTCTTAAATATACACGCGCGGCTCGTTCTATTACGTTCGTATTATCAAAAGCAAATCCAATACGAAAACTAATCGCTTTCTCTGCATCTCAGCGTACAGTATTAGAGAAGCATCGCAACACGATTGCGCAGAACGCCGTAAAGCATATGCTTTTATCTAAATTAAACAGTGTCGGCGCGATTTTCATTTCCTGACTCGCTGCGTGCGCGCGGGGATAGGGCGACAGCGCTGATCTTATCTGCGGGATGGGGAACGACGAACGCGCGCGTCCGCGGCTTTCGGTGATCTGCCCGTAAGCATGGCAGCTGCCTTTTACACCATCCTCGCTATATGATGGTATGCTTTTATCTTACAGCCAATTATACTGTAACTTTGTACATGTAATTCCGCGTACATGTATATTTGCTTGTGTAAGATAAAATGCTGCAAATCACGTAATTAATTTTCGATTTATTTCGAATGATTCTGCGTTTTACATTGACGCAATGATATTATATTTTATAATTTGTTGGCAGACGCATATACGTATTCGATTGTTTATAATATTGTTTAAATTTATTCATTAAATAATATGCTTCATGTGTATAATAATACACATCATACGCGTATGATTATTTCTTATTTACTTATATCAAAGCACTCTTAATAAGTCAATGCGTGTACGTGTACGTATATGTAACTTTGACTCACCAATTATTAATCTTCAAAACGAACCAATATACTTTTGAAAAGTAGGTCGTGTTTATTTGTACTTGAATGACTTGGTTTAAATTTGTATATTTATAGCTATTCATTGATTCATAATAATATCAAAAAATATATTCACTACACTAAATGCTGAATGCAAAAACTAATGCACAACGATAATTACAAAAAAAAAATATTCGCGATTTATATCAAAATCACAGAATAAATTATTCAGTATTATCGAGAATAAAATTTAAATGAACAATATTAAAGGGGAATGTCCAAGGACACGCTTTGTTAGCATTATAGGAGCGCAGCGCTATTATCGATTGTCTTTGTCATTGACAGGTCATCGAGTAGAAACGTCAAGCTTGGAACTCTTTATTTTTCGTGCGCGTATATGACGAAATCCTTAAAAAAAAACACTTTTCTGGGGTCTGGAAAGGAAAAATGTGTCGCGCGCTCACTATACTAAACTGATCGCTTTTATCATTGCTGACTGATCGATTCGATGAATTTTAATTACTTTTATTCTTGTTACTTTCGTAGTTGTTCGCTCTTTATCGTAATTTACTATGACATCTATATTCAAGTAAAAAAAAAAAAAAAACAAAGATCTTGCAACGATGTATACAAAACTCATGTCTAGCGGGGAAAATACAGTCAAGCTTGCGTCGTCGCGACATCGTCATCGTCATGAAAAACACAACACACCGGCCACATTTTATCGCCAGCGCTGCTTATCGCACTCTCGTCAAAAGTCTCTCGCAACCTATACCTACTATATATAAGGCATGCGACGGTCAGTGGTAGTCGCCGTCTCGGCGCTATATATGTTGGCCCGATGCCGCCGGGCCGATTTGAGGTCGCGTGCCGTACGGCTCCATTACATCCAATAATGTAAATGGTCATGTGGTTTTTGGAAAATTTTTCGGGTGCGTGCGTTTTTAGGACGGAGAGAGAGAGAGAGAGAGAGAGAGAGAGAGAGAGAGAGAAAGAGAGAGGGAAAATGACGCGCGACTCGCAAGCTATTAAGGCGTAATTACGTCTCCTGTATGAGTTGGCGCGCGAGCAGCAGACGATGCCTGTCGAATGTTCGCGCGCCCGCCGCAAAGTGAAAAAGCTAATTGAGGAAAATGATATATTTGGCTGTAGTCCTCTCTTTGCTCATGCTACCGTTTGTGTGTGTGTTTTTTTTTCTCCTTCGTTCGAGAGCTGATGTCGATTGAGAAGTCGTGTTTTCTCAACGACTTAACGAGCTAATAGCTAATTTGCCAATTGATTTTTGAGAGTTAACTTGCGATTTTAAATCTTTATTGGCGCTGAGCGCGAAATAGCAAAGTAAATAGACGTGTTATCTGACTTTGAAAAGGCAATTATTCGAAATTGATCTATACGCGGAATGAAACGTTTTCAACGGGACAGTCAAGCAAGTTTTTGATTAAACCAAATCAAAGTATACAATTCCAATGTAAAATTGAGATCTCAACATTGTATATATCTGATTTGCATAATTCAGTTTTCTCTCGTCAAATAAAACTCCAAAAACTTGAAGAGAGCATCTTGAACTCGCGCCCAAACAACAATTCCAAAAACACATGTCAAGTTATGAATAATGCAATGATCCTTTCTCTCTATCTCGCGTCATCGCTATAAAATCTCGCCTCTCTCTCTCTCTCTCTCTCTCTGTCTCTCTCGCGACTCGCGAGTAAGAGAGAGAGAGCGGGAAAAGCCCGCGTCAAACTTTGGCATTTACGAAATTAGAATCCAAGCGCTTGCGAGCGGCTGAAGCTGAAGCTTGCTCCCCTCCTCCGCCCCCGCGTGTAAAAGTAATTTTCCAAGTTGGTGTGCGTGCGAAAAGTCCGCCGGCTGTCGCGTTTCACCTCGCTCTCTAATACGACGCCAGCCGTACAGTCGCGACGGCGAGAGCGAGAGAGAGAAAGAGAGAAACCCTTGCGCGTATAGAGCAGAGACCAGAGACTCTCTTGACTGACGGCTCTTCTCTCGGGCTCGCTCTCAAGACTCGACTCGACCTTAGCTTTATGTTACATCATTCGAAGATTGCTATAATTGCGGAGCGTTTGCTTATCGGACACTTTTCTCTTTTCTCTGTCTGCCGCAATGCCGAGACTGAATGTGTTGCAAGCCGAACGATGATTGGCTATTGTTTGATGGGTTTTAGGATTATGCAGCGATATTGTTGTTTGAATGATAACGGCGAGACAAATAGATTTATGATAAAGTTTTATAACTTAGTCTTATAATTTAAAGTTTTTCGATAGCTTAAAATTGGCTTAAAATATTATTATTACGTTTTTTTTTTCAAATGCGTATATTGCGAGTTGTAATAATTTCACATTCAGAAAATGAGGGGTATGATAAAATCTACCAAGTTTAACATGCGTAGGACAAGTATGTGCTTATCCCAGAGTACTTTACTTAGACCCTACTTACGTCACCACGTGCGAGGCCTCTATGACCGACGGCGTATCAATCTCGAGCAATGTGTCGTAGTAGCTTATACCTATCGTATAAGCTGCGAAGGTTGCCAAGACATGCGTCTCGACATTCTATGTGTTTAGCAATGAAAAAGATGGATCTGATAAACGGCAAACTGTACTTATTACTTCGGCAAAAAGTAAAATAGCAAAATAAAAATTTTTAACAACGTGCTGTCAGATAATTGATTGCTATTTCGAAAAAAACATGAGGAGTTTTTTGATCTCCGAAGTTTTGATAAAGAGCTGTCAATCGTCCAAATTATAAATACGGACATCAATCATTTCTATAGGAATTCTCGTTTGGGAGAATTATTATTTCATAACCGCAAGATAACTCTTTCCTCATTCAAAATATATGATGACGCATTTATAATAATGCATTTAATATTAGAGAAAATTATTGAAAAACTTTCCATGAATTGAGTTACTTGATAATTGTAGCTTCCAAATAATCTAACAATTTTTCCAAATCAATTTCATTGTTAAATATAAATTGTTTTCCAAGCTTTCGTTAAAAAAAACTATAGAAAAGTAGAGAGTTTATGATGATAGGTTGAATGGGACCGAGTCTCAAATTGTAGTAACATATATTTTTTCCCCGTCCACCATATATAAACAAAAATGTTATTCTTTACAATTTTTTTTTTCATTTAGTTATCTGTTATTTATTAGTATGTAGTACATTGAAAATTAGTGTAAAACGTTTGAATGAAAAATTAATATTGTTAATTGATTATTGATTTAGAAAATGTATAAATCAACGTATTTGTAACTATCAATTAAAAAATAATATTGTTTAAAGAGTTATATGAACTTTGAACACAAGTATGATGTGCTTCACAGATTTCATAATCTACAAAAAAATGTTATTATGATCTTGCTTTGTAGACGTCTTTAGCAGTTGCTGAGTTTTGCAATACAACGTCTTTTAAGTGACTTTAATATTATACATTTTTATCAAACATATCATTTAATCAACTTTGTTGCAAAAGATATTCCGATATTTTATATAATTTTATTTTTAGCATTCAGACATATTTTTATAATATTTCTAATACGGAAAAATTTATTTTTAATGTTAAATGGTTAATTAAAACTCTTTCTAATTCATAATGGGTCATCCAGATGAATTGGTTTAGAAACATGAAGTTGACAGATATAGGAATGCCCTTTTATTTCCCAAATTTTAACATATTAAACTTTTTCAAAACAATGTATTGAATATAACATTTCGCGTACTTCTTTCTAGTAACCATCGTAACTATTTTACGTGAGCCGTGATCAAAAAAGACATAAAGCGAATAGAAGTTTCAATGAATTTTGTAAATAAATATTTAATAAAAATCGATAAGGTTCTGTTAAGGTTCCAGAAGAAATTGCTATCAAGCATATGTTATAGGATTTTACTGCGCATATTGAAATTATTTTTAAGTACATCGTCATTCGAGCAATGTTATTCAACATTTTCTTATCGGGAATTTCGACTTTTTAATTTTAATCCTATATATAATGAAGTGATTCAAAGTCCGCGCTCAAGGTCCGGCTTCAAGGTTCGCGCTCTAAAGTCCTAGTATATATAAATAAGATACTCAAACAATTTATGTATAACTAGCCAAAGACGCGCTTCGCGCGCAGATTGCAGATTGAAATAATTCAATTTCAAATGTTCTATTCAATTTCAAATTTCGATATCAACGAATTTGAACATTCGAAATTCGATTCTAACTGACCTCAGCTCATCTATTTTTATTATATAGTGGATATGATTGATACTCTCACGTTTTTGTATGCTTGCGTAATTTATTTCAAATGCCTGGCATGATTACAATTAGTTTATCTTTTAACCAATGAAATATGCTAATGAGGCGAGGTTCGCAAAACGTTTATATTATGAAATAGAATAATTGACTAAAATTTTGGCACCCTAAGTAGAGAACTCTAAATCCTAAATATAAAAAAATGTTGAATGAAAATAGGGTAATTTTGAGAAGAACCTTAAATTTATGCAAAACAGATATTTTTCAAAGGAAGACAAACTTCTTGTGTAATATGTTCCAATTCCAAAAAATAATCGACTGATCCGTCTCAGACTTTTTCTTGGATTTGAAGGTCTTACATAGCAATGGTAATTAGTATTGTGACTATAAAGTGCCAATTTTTATAGACGACCGTTTTTCCTATCTTAGCAGTCACAATTTTTCACATCTTGGTTCTTTTTTGAAAGAAAAATAATGTATCCAATCTTTTTATGCAATAAAAATTGAATAAAAACCACGGTTATTGATGGATTCAATTTAGTAATTATATGACTATAATATATAGATAGTAGAAGGAGAAGTCTTATTACGTAAGATTAAATATCCCCCATACTTTTATTTTTCATTATCGTGATCATTGAAACGTCGTAAATTATTTTTGTATAAATTGATCGCATTTCTTATGAAAAATGAATTGAAATAATATTGTATAATCAAAACTGTAATCATGATTCTTTCGAAACTTTTCAAATTCATTTTCTTAGAATCAAATCAAACGCGTATTTATAAAAAAATAGCACGTGAATTTGACGTACGATTTATAATCTCCAATAAATTAAAATGCAAACATCTGATATATACAGATTTGTAGTCTCGAAGGTATAGGCGAGTGTCGAAGATTCAATAGCGAATGTGTCAAGATTGAAAAATCACCTTCCGTCAAGTAAAGTGCCGGCGGTGCGCGTGTTCGCTCGTCTCTCTTTCCTCACGGGCTTCTTTTCGGCATAAAAGAAAGAGACGACCGCTCGCTCGCTCGCTAGCTCCTTTAATATGAGGGCTCTAAAACAAATGGTTATGTTTTTATAAAGACAATAAAGTTCGTCTATCTATCACGCCACCGTACGTAATATCGCCGCATACGTGGCCTTCTGCCTATCGGACGTGATATTGGAATTTTATTTTTTTTTTCTCTCTCTCTCTCGCTCTTCCTCTCTTTTTCCACCCCTCCTACTTTCTCATATAACATGAATATCATTTATTGTCTCGTCAAATGGGTTATTATATAAACCTCGCATAGAAAAGAGAATTTAGAAGTGAAAAGTAAGACGTAAGCAGTGGTTTGAAAAAATGTACTTACGTAAAATATCAACATTTTTTTGTTCATCCTACGCGGATATATAGAGCATGAGTATATGGAGCAACAGCTGATGTTAAGTTGGACCCGTTGTTTGACTGTTTCTTTATGATCGATTAAAAAGCTACGTGTGATTTGCGGTCATATTTAATTTGCGGCTTTTTCAATGCCATATTAATAAAAAATCTTACATTGCTATATAGAAAACATAAGTCCGACCTTTCTATACTAAACAGAGCATATACATTTCACAAGTAATTCTTTCTTGTATTTTTCTCTTTCTTGATAATTAATTGTGTGCATTTTTCACTCAACAAATCCTATAACATCAACTATTTTAAATTGAAAAAAAAACTAAACGAAAACGTAAAATGAAATTTTACGAAAAAACTCAAACTCTAAACACGAAAAAGCATGATACATGACGCGAGATGCACAGGGTAACTGAGCGGCACATCGAGGCCAAGCTGAGCAAAAGAGTCGAGGGCATACACACACACACACACACACACACACACACACACACACACACACACACACACACACCCTATACCTGGATCGCGCTGCCTAATAAATCATTTCCTCGCGCGTGATGCAGCATCCCCCCTAGTATAGCCGGCTCTAAACGGGGGACCCAAGCGTGTGTGCACTGTAGTTATGCGATCGGTTAGCGATCACCTGGAGTTACTTATACCTTCGAGTTAGTCACGATTGACTTTCTATTAGGCGAGTTGATGTAATTTAACTTTTTAAGTGCGGGATACATTTAACCACTGCATTTTTTTAAAATTAGTAATGTTTTGAAAATATTTTTGAAATTTAGCAAGTAAAAAATGTTTATAATCTTCTGAATTATGCAAATATTTATTTTGAATTTGAAATAATAAAATTAGGAAATAAAATATTTTTGTTAATAATTGACTAGAAATAATAAATCAAATGAAATATTTTTTTAAAATCAAATTTAAGAAAGATCGAGAGAATGGGACAGATAAATTTTTTTCCAAGTCAAAAAAATTATATGAAACATGCGATTTTTATTAAATTCCAACACATCTTATAAAATCAATAGTATTATACAATCCAAACATTTTACTGTAATATACACATCTTTATTCGTACGTACAGTACCCTATAACAAATTTGCACGCTATAAAAATGTACGACCGCGCAATATTTTTTTAAATTCTCTACAATATCACTAAGCTTATATATTTACAACAAGTTGAATCCAATTCAGTTTAACTAACTAACATGCATATACAAAACTCGACTCTATGTACATTTTTAATTTACAAATGAAAAACTCATACAAATCGCTCAAATTAAAAACCAAAACTCGTGTAAGTATTCAAGCCAGACTGCGAGTACGAGTACTGGCACTGCTGCTGTTGCGGCGTAGTAGAAATCGGCGAGTAAGCATCTTGCTCCTGTTGTTGCGAAGGTGGTGGCGTAATGTTTTCGTACGCGTTCGATTGATACGTCACTGATTCGTTGTAATAATTCTGATGCCAAATCGCAGGTACAGAGTTACTGTAGGAGTAGGTCGGCTGAGTAGCAGGTGGCGACGAGTTATTGTAGCAGCTTTGTTGCTGCCAATTCAAAGGCGACACATTGGTATATGTGTACTGTTGCTGTTGTTGCTGCTGAGCGCCCGAAGGCGAAGTATTGTCATAGACTTCTTGCTGTGGTTGCTGCCAGCCTTGTGGTGACACATTCGTGCAAGCGTATGACGGTTGCACGGCAGTTGGCGAAGAGCTGGTGTAGAAATCTTGCTGCTGCTGTTGCTGTTGCTGCCATTTCGATGGTGTAACATCGCTGAAGTTGGATCGCGGAGATATGCTCGTATTATAGGTGGATCGTGGCTGAGATGCTTGTGGTAATAACTCGCGAGCTTCTTTTTTGATGTCCGAGATAGATTTCGATTGAGCGAGGCCTTCCTTCTTCAGCTTCATGCGACGATTTTGGAACCAGATTTTCACTTGGCGCTCCGACAAGTTCAACGATGTTGCTACTTCGCTGCGACGCTTGCGATCCAAGTATCGGCAGTTGGCGAACTCACGCTCGAGCTCCAGTAGCTGCTTCGTGTCGAAGGCTGTTCTGTTTCTCTTGACACGACCAACTGCAATGATGAAAAGTATCTGTTAGTTTTCTTCTATCACTCGTTAAATTTACGTTAATTTTTTAAAAACATTTAGATTTTTATATTGAAAAAAAAAATAGTCAAAACATGACTGTATAAGCACCAAAAAAATTACTGAAAACCAAAATAAAAAAATTCACAAGTAACATCGTAAAATACACACCTATCGGAGCAGCGGCAGATTGAGCAGGTTTAGTAGGAGCTGAAAGAGGCGCGGCAAGGAAAGCGCTCGGCGGCTGGCTGGGTATCTGATGGAAAGCTGCTGGCCGTGGCAATGGTCGTTGCCGCACTGCACTTTGGAGAACCGCCAATTGCACGTACGGTGGTGGCTCTGAGGTGTGATTCTCCTCCAAACTTCCACGTCTTTCCAGCTTCATGCGAGCTATACGAAAAATAAAAATATTTGTTTAGCGAAAAATGTTTTATTGAAGTTTTACTTTTTGAAAATTGTCGTACTTTAGTTTTGAGAATCTTAAAAAACGTTGACTCATGCAATTGATTAAATGTTTTGAAGTTTGAAAGTTACAAAAACAAATAAATTTGAAATAAATGTTAAACGTACCTTGCATGTAATCAGGAGGCTGGCTGCCAATAACACAAGCGGGAATATCGTACTGCTCCTGCTTGTTTATGTACAGAGTATCGATTTTCTCCATTTTTGCAGGAGGCTGCAAATCGACATCCTCGTCGTCTTCGCGTGGTCTTCTCAGCGACGATCTTTCGAGATGTTCCGGTGAAGCTCTCGTCGCCATATCATCCAACCAGTTGAGTCCTTGCTCGGTCCTCTCGCTCTCGTTGCTAATCGTGGATGCACTTGTTGCACTCGTGCTGAGCAGATCGTCACACGGCAAAGTACCAAAGTATTCGCAGTAAGTGGACTGTTCGCCCGCGGCCGTGGCTGCGACCTCGGAAACAGAACTGAAGTGTTTGTTGATCATTTTCACTTGGCTCCTCGTGGAAACGCGGTTGCTCGTTGTCGGTTTGCGCTTGTCGACTGACATGGTTGCGTGGGGGCCCCTGCCAATTTATAGGCCAAGGGCCGAATAAGGGCCTTGCCCTTTCCACTCGGCACAGGTATGGCGTAGGCGCCTGCCTCGCGCTTGTCGGCCGCCAGCCGACGAGCGACGATAAGGTGGCGCGCACCGTCTCTCTCTCTCTCTCTCTCTCTCTCTATCCCTCCTTCTTTCTATTGGCGCGTCTAGACAACCCTCGTCTCTGTGTACTCCCTTCCTCTCCCTCTCTCTCTCTCTCTCACTCACTGTCGCCCTGTGAACAACAAGCTTGCGCGAGATTAGGATTTGCAAATGCCTGGCTGATGCATCTCGACGATATCGAGATTGGCGTCCAAGTCTTGCAGATCGCCGATTGGAACGTCGCGCTCTCGGTTTTGTGTTTTTTTCTTTTCGAATATTGCAAATCGCTATTTTTCTTTTATTTCGTTTGACAATTTAATTTTTGTCAGTATTGAAGTGATTATTTGTTGTTATCTAATGTTTTCATTAGTATGCACTTGTGAATTTATACGTTACAACAGGTATGTAAAAAAATTCATGAATGACAATTTGTAACTACAATTTAAAATTGCATATATTTATTACATTGTTATCCGAAATTTTCTTTAGAAATTCAGTCAAAAGAAGAAGTTTTATGCACCAGTGAGAAGAAGCTAACTGGTATGCTGTTCATATTTGCCTTTGATTAGAAAAAAATGTCGATAAATACTACTAACAACAACAGTTTTAAAAAAAATTTAACTTGATTGTTTTAAAAACTAACAAATTTTTCTGACGTTTATGCGAAAGTTATTTCTGAGTAAAAAATTACATTCTTACCTAGTAAGTGCTCCGCTAGAGACAAACGTCAGCAATTTTCTTCGTTTTTTTCTTTATGCATAGTTCGATCACTAGTATTTATGTACAATAGAAAACGGACAGAACAACGCGTGCAAAGCTGTTGCAGCCAGCCCACACTCGAATAACACTTCTCGTATGCACTTGTTCTCATCACTACAAACTTTCACGCAGACAAGTGTCCTCGTGCACTATCGGACTTCGACTTCGTTATGACAGTGGTTCCTATTTCGATGTTGGAGTCCCCTTCTGCGAACTCACAAACGATTTTGGAATCGTCGAGGCGCATTCACGGTTTCATTGTTTCAAATTATTTAGTCATCACTCACGACGACCAATCGTAAACAACGCTCAACACAGGTTGGACTTTTTGACACGAAGTGAACTGCTGATAACCCTGATAGATATATTATTTTGAAATGGACAAAGCAGGAGATGCTTTATCTAGGTTTATATAGGTACCATTATAGTCATATACTGCATAGCTGTATTTTAAAAATTTTATTTGCAAGATAAAAATGAGATAGTTATGCAAAAATAAATATATATTTATGACATTTCTAATTTTCAGCAAATATTATTCATCAGTAAATTCAATTTGAATAATTAGAAAATAGGTTTGAGGATTTCATATTATTTTTTATAACTATATGTTTTACTTTTGAAAGTGATTTATAAATAATATATGAGAAACGATGCGTTATAAACATTTTTCAAGACTACTGACGCCTTAACATTTCAAAAAATGCATTATCTCAAAACCAATTACGGCGCGCTCGTCCTGGTTGTCATCGTGCTATAGGTTACAGCACTTGGAATTCAACGCTATTTCCGACTAAATATAGCTTGGTTTATGAAACATTTCTACTGAAGAAAATATTATTCCTATATAAGATATTTTTATTCTAAAATTTGTTATATTAAATAGGTTCAAGAACGACAAAGTTTATTATAGTTCAAAGTTTCAAGTTTGTAGAAAATTTATGTTATAGAGATAATAAACTTAAAAGTACCGAAAATATGTTTTTTATGTTATTATAAAACGAATGGTTCTAGCTCATGCCAATTTGTACGTTTTGAGCTTATTAGAATTTATTATCAAATTTTTAACTAACCATAGAACTATAGAAAATCGTTTATTTAAGTGAAATTTGAAAATTAGCGACAGCACTAATGACCAATCATGAACATTGTCAGGGTTGAACAATTACTGATAGAGGAATATTGACCTATCATTTATTGCATAATCCTTATGCTAAGTTATATATTTATCAAAAAAATCACATTTTATAGTTTCAAGAAATGATATTTTGATAAGCTTCAACAAATATAAAATTTCAATAGTAATAACGAATGAGGATGATGTTTACTCTATAAATTATAACTTTACAAATGTATAACAAATATTTTTCTGCATAATACATTTTAAAAAATATGTACATAATAAATAAAATTATAAAATAAGAGATAAAAATAGTAAAATTATTGAATAACAGAATAAAATTTTAGTTTAAACAAGAGAGTAAACATAAAAATTCAAATTTTTATATCACATTAAAAATTGTTTGAACTAACTAATTACTTTTGTAAAGTAAACATAATATATAATAAATAACTAGATATTACATTTTTTTGCACGCCCTAATCATATGTACATACTTATATCATTTGAAGTGAAAAGTTATAAATCTCAATATGAAAAATGATGATGTGTATTTGCAAATGGAATTTTACCAGCTGGAAGCATCATAGTTCGACTGATCTTCGGAAGGGCCAGTATCTACCTTACTATCTTCTCACGGCACCGGTAGCCAAACATCGGGCATCGTAAGCGGACACAATGTGCGAAGATGTTTCTTACTTCTCCTAACTTGTTTGTGAGTTAACTTCTCTTTTATTCTTAGCTTCGAACGTTCATAAGCAAACCATCGTTTTACTCGATCGCTAGTCAAATTTAATGCTGAAGCCAAGGCATGACGTCTGTGTTTGTCTGCATATTTGCTTTCTGCGAACGCCTTTTTCAGCTGGTTGATTTCCTTCGAACTCAAGGAATGCTGCTGTTTGTAGAAGCGCTTTGCGTTTGCTGTAAATATGAAGTAACAAAAATGATCTTTTCATTTTATTTAGTTTTTTAACTATTGAAAAACTAAAATAATCATTTCAAAATTCTGAATAAGTACATCTATATGAAAATTATTTCAAGGTTTGTTTTGTTATATAAAATCGAAAAAAAGTTAGAATCATAAATCGTTATTTTAAAATTGAAGAAAAATGAACTTGATATTGATATTCTGTTATTTAAAATTATTAAGTGTAAAATATACAAATGCATTTCAAAACTTACTTTCACTAACTTTAGTCGTTCGGGCACGGGCAGCAACAATTTTGTCAGAAGTTTGGCTTCGATCATTGAAGAAGGTCTAAAGTTGAATAGCGCAATAAGAACCCTCGTACAAACAAGTTTGCGTCGGAGATACAGTGAAATCTTTAGTGCCATGTGGTAGCTTTGTGACTTGGACCAACTGAATTGGTTGTTGAAAATACCTTGGTTCTGGAAAATTTTCCCCAGTGCATGGCTCTTGTTTTATAAATGCTGCAAATATAATGCAAATTTAGAAATAAAATACTTATAATACAGAAGCTGTTAATAATAAACAATTTTTTAACAAATTTAAATGTTGCATTTACAGAATAATTTCAAAGTTTATGTATGCAGCTTAATTATAAAAATAATTTCCATAAAATATTATTTATTGGAACTAAAAAATTTGTATATTGTGTTACTTTAATTGAAATCATGTATACCTGCTGGGACATTAATCGTGTCGATTTTAGAAGCTTGACTGCAATGTATTTGAAGTTGTCTTGGTGGAAATGATGTTGATGATGAACATGGTTGATAAAAATAAGAGTCCTGAGAACTTCCAGATTGCTGTTGATCCAATGTAGCTGTGAAAAAAGCGAAAAGTTTATTTTACTTATCGAATGGAGATTAATAACAATACAAATATTCTTAACCTATTAATTCAGTTAAGAAAATCTAAAATGTATCTAGTTATGCTAATAACACTATATTTTTTTCAATCTGTTGACGATAATTTGTCACGAAAACAATCCTATTAGAAGCAATCCTATAAAGTTTTTTTCTACGTACCTATAGGTGTTGAAATATTTTGTTCGCGGATAGAACTTGCCAATGGATAAACTGCTTTAAGTGGCGTAAACTCGGAGACCTGTGGAACATGACTTTGGTCATAGAAGATTTTTTGTTCAAAATCTGATAGATATTTGATTGGATTTACTGAAACTGTTGGTTTAGTGTTTGTTGGTTGAACAGGTTGTCCTGAAAGAAAAAGATTTTTTCAAATATTACTAATATATCACGAAAAATTAGGTATATTTTGCTCGAAAAAAGTATGAATTTGGCGCCGAGAATAATTAAAAAAAATAATGAATTTGAATTGAATATAATAACTCAAAATCTTTCGAACTTCAAAAGAATTCCATTTTTTTCAAATATTTTTTTAGAAATATTGATATTTACCAATGTAAAATTCACCAGGTTGTGAAACAGCAACATCAGTAAATCCAGAGGACAGAATCTCAATGTCACTTTGCACCAGCACAATATTTTTGTTCGGTAGTGTTTCCTCCCACGAATACTCATTTTTCAAATATTTACACTCAAACGAAATATCCCGTACGTCGGTTGTCACTGCTGGTTTATTGTTTTCATCCAGTGACACACTTGATTTATCGTCCGTACACTCACTAAACATTTCCTCCTTGATTTGATTGAGAATCCTTAACAAATCTCCCATTCCTGTGTTTTGGTTTTCTGCGGTCAAGGCATCGATAGGGATGTTCATCTTTCACCTGATTGCGGTCACTAGATTGAGTATTGATAGATGTGTCTCGCTCAAGTACGTGCAGACTATTACTGTTGGTATGCAAAGACGGCCGGCTTATAAAGGGGGCGCAGAGTTAGAATGCGGAGGGGTGCTACGTTTTTCGGGTTGGTCAGAAACGGAATGACTTTGGATTCATTACTTTGAAATAACCGTTGATGCAACCGTTTTTCTTACCAAGCGTTTGTCAATAAATTATGCGTATTATTCTCATACATATGCTTTTTACTTACGAATTGATTAATATTGACCATTACTATTAAGTTGTAAGAGTGATAAATAATTGATTTATGTGATTTTGTTGTATCGACCATTTTAATTTTTCACTTGTATCTAGTATCACTTCTCGAACAATCATTGTAACTTGTAGATATATTTTTCTGGTTATTTTTGAAATATTCTAAAAAGATTGAAATTCCAAATAAATAGAAAATTACTGTAACAGTTAATGTTTCTTTATAGCTATTTAACTTATTGAGTAATTCAAAATTATAGCTTATTTTTGATTGCTTCATTTTTCATTAAACATTCATGATTTTTATAAACTTCATCAAAAATGTTAGAATAGTTATTAATAATCCAATCTTTGTGTAAGATAAACATCGCGGTAAAGGATCGTTAGACTTCGTTCAAATCCTTCCATACATTGCATTCATGGACTATAGATACTGTAACGAGTATCCGAAAGTTCAACGACCCTCTTACCAAACAAATAAACACGCAGGTTGCTAAACTGTCGCATTTGGACTTTTTCTATATGATCAACTTATTATTACCGAGTACCCTTTGCATACGGTATAATTTTAAGACTTTGTATAAGTTTTGCTATCGATCGCTTCGAATTAAAATTTTCAAAAATATAAATCAATGATAGTGATATTACGTGTTTTTTTTAATATTACACTGTTTAGTTTCATTATTTGAAATAGTTGTCTGTGCTGAAACAGTCTAACAAATTTACAATATTGCATTCTCATCACGGTGAATACGATTTTTTCATTTAATTTATTACCAATTAACATTGGTCATCGTCTCTGATTATTTACCCATAAACAGTCTTTCTGTTTAACAGAAAAGATCAATTGCTCGATCAGGAATAGAATTAAAAATACATTTCAATCAAATTATGCCATAAATATTTATTATTAAAAGCCTGCATGAATGTTGACTGTACTCAGTTCAGTAAATATTTTATGGCGTATATATTTATGTAACTAAACTGATATATAGGATGTACTTTAAGAGCTATTGATATTATATATAAAATATGATTTACCAACAATTAAACTGAACAAGCTTTCCGGAACCAAGGTGGCCAAAAGTTACTTTCTACAAACATTAATAATAAAATATAAAAAAATTTCTTTTTCTATCTTCATATTTATAATGAATTCGAAAATTCATAGTCAAATATTTAAGACAACAATTAAATTGCTGTAAAACTAATAACTTATATAATACGAAGTAAATAACTACTTTTTACGATAAGCTGTGATCAGCTTTGTCAAAACGAATAATACTCATGTACAGTCTTTTATTACAATTCAAATAAAGTAACCTGATTATCAATAGCCGCAACGTCATAATACGAACACACGTACTCTGCAGTAGGTGGTACGAGATCGCCGCATTCATCCTCTTTCTTGATTGGAAGTAAAGTTCTCATGTTGTTGTATTGTTGAATCGGTAACGGTGACGTCATTTTATCATATTTTTCGCATTGCCAATTTTGAGAGCGAATATTTACTCCAAGATTGGCTTTCAATAATTCATTTTTTATATCAGATTTTTTTGCTAGCCAAGCAGTTGGTGAGTAGTTTATAGTTACGGAATTAGAAATTGGAGACTGACAAATTTCTTTTGAAATCATTGCTTCCGGAATTCCGATAACTTCATCATACCTTTCACATGGCCAATCTTGAGAACAGACGTCCACCTTCTGATCGATTTTCGACAATGTATTTTCTGTATCACATTGTTGATACACCAAAGCAGTTGATGAGTAGTCGACAGATGGAGAAGATGAAAATGGTAATTGCAAATTTTCATTAGGAGTCATCCTTTCCGAATTTTCAATAATGCTATCACATCTTTGAAATTGCCCATTTCGAAGAAAAGCAGCTGCCTTTTGATTGATTTCTGACGTTGAATTTTCGATATGATACTGTTGATCCAACCAATTTTTCGAGGAGCTGGTAGAGAAAGAATGTGAAATTGGTGTTTGACAAAATTCATTTGTATTCATTAGGTCAAATGCAATCGGTGTTGGAGAACCGGATGTTTCAGTTTGAGATTGCCTTATTTTATTTTTCAATTCCTGCTTGCGACGATGCACTTGAAAACAATTTGCAACTCGATCTTCTGTTGAGTTTGTTGCTATTGCCAACTGCACTAACACATTTTTATGAGGGTAGTGACATTTTTCAAATTCCTGCTCGAGTACAGACACTTGGGTTTGGTCGAAAAGAGTGAATGTTCCACTGGACTGACCTTTCTTCTTAGAGTTGGGCGATGACGAAACTTGTTTATCAGTTTTCATCGGCGATTGTAAAAATTGACCAAGGTTCTTAGTTAATTTTTTCTTTGAGCGTCTATTCTTAAACCAAGTTCTTACTTGCACGTTCGTCAAGTTGAGATCTAATGCTAATTCTGAAACTTTATCGTAGTCAATATATCTACATTCTTCGAATTTCTGCTTAAGTTTGATGAGTTGATCTTTGCTGAAATGCGCTCTTTTCCTCCTAAGTCTAGATCCAGTGGACGACAAAGAAGAATCACATCCAGAAGATACTGTTTTCGCTTGTAAACGTTGCACTAGTATATTTTGCTTGCTTAGCTGATCATCTACCCAAGTTGTGACGCTATTATCTATCAAAGGGGGTTTCGATGCCAATTCATGAAATTTATCGTGGAATTCCGGCAGTTGACATTTTGAGTATTCATCTTCGAATGTGGGATATTGGTTGTTGTTGAAAATATTCAATCTCACTTGATATTCATTGTTCGATAATCCACTCAATGGTGAATAATCAACCGATTCTACCTGCTGTGAACAAAATTGACCACACTGTTCTTGCCATGTTTGTTTAACACGCCGATTTGCAAACCAATTTTCAATCTGGATTTCATTCAAGTTCAATAGTGACACCAATTCCCGACGTCTTTGGAAGTCTAACCATTGAGATTTTTCGAATTCATCTTCGAGAATGCGAAACTGGCTTTCGTCATAAGTAATGTAAGGAACAAATCCCATTGTTGTGTATCCATCGTTCACTAAAATTTAAATACTGAAATTAGTCCTCGAAAATCCAAATAAATAAAATGTATTGCTAGTAGTAACAACACTCAATAACTAATTGTATATTCTTTTAGCGATTGAGTCTAAAATTGAAAGTCTACGATTATGTTTTACATACCCTCAAATTTGATTTGTGGGGTGTAGTCAATTTGAGCATCATGTGTTGGTTGAAAAAGAAATGTGTTATAGCTATTTGCATCTTCAAGCATTGTTTGCTGACTATGGCTTAACTCATTCGGTGAATACAGAGCATCATTTTGTAAAGCATTGATACATTGTCGTTTTCGTTTACTGCCTGCTAAGAAAAATTAAAAATTATGATTGCTCCGATATGTTTTTACCATGTACGCTATGACAAATAATGCTATAAAATCTAGTTATTACGGCTTTGAATAATGAGCTGAAATCAATTTAATTTTATGATTTATAGAATACTGCAATAGATTTAACTGAAAAACGACTAAAATAAACAAAATTGAATTAAAATTTAAATAATCTTTTATTTCTTAAAAATCATTGTTTTCACTCCAAAAATAAATAAGAAATATATATATATGATTTACGGTACATTAATTGTGGAAACTGTCATGAAATTCGCTGAAAGAGTAATTATTTTTCGGAAGAAAACATTTCACGTTAGGCGGAGGTCAACACGTGTTTACGTAAAATAAAATTATTCATACTAGTGTTGCATTACAAAATACTACAAGAATCACCAATTTCCACACCTCCAATAATTTCAGAATATTCATCAGCTGATTGATCGTTGCAGTATCGTTTATTTCTCATAGGCATCTTGCTGTGTTGAGGCGATGCTTATCTGTTCGGCCGTTGAGTATATTTTCCATCAACGTAATATTCTGAGTCGGAACTAAATCGTAAATTCACCAGCTTCTTAAGCTAGCAGTTTAGAAGGGCATGCAATCGATTATAATCTATGTTTACAACTTATCATGCTTTACTTAGTTTAATTCAACAAATACCGCACTACCTTAGAGCGAACTACACGAGAGAGTTTCGAGAAAATTGTAGCGTGCTCTCTCGTTTTCGGGTAGAGGGGTAGAGGTGGGGGATTTCGATCAGCTGTTTGCATGTATATTCGCATGTAACAGAGAGAGTATTTGCATAGCTATAATTTTCTTAAAAATTTAAGACATTTTTTTGTTTCTATTTATTGAATATGATTTGAAGCGAAACAAATAGGATTTTAAAATAAATTTTTCTGTCATAATATTATTTACACACCAGCTAACTAACTTGTAAAACTAATTCATTTTCAATATATTCCATAAAGTAGCGTGGGTTCGTTACTTTTCGGAATTAGATATCTGTTAGTCAACGGCCCTGCTCTAATCGATTGATCCTTTCTCGGTGAACTCCATTGGCAATTTCGGAGTCAGCCAAACTATGGTTTTAACATATATATTACCTACCCTCTGTGTACCTCTCAAAATGAAAAATTGACCACCCTAAGAGTATAGATGCCATATTTACAATTCTGCAATTACAGTCTCCTTTTGCACTTCCTTATAGATTCTCTCGTGGTGTAAATAACTACATTTACGAGTAGGCATGTATGCTCAAATATTTAAATTGATTTTCAATAGTATTTTGATATAAAATAGTCCATTACGCTACAATAAAGAGTACATTAGGCGTAGGACGCACTTTGTGATATTGCTGTCCGAGAAAATCGAGTGTACGCGCGATGCGCGGTTTTATCCGCTCGAGGCGTCAGCATGGGCTGCGTTCCATCGTCTCACCATCAGTGCGCACCATCATGCGCAATCGTTATGTTTGACTTTAAGTTATCTTTTTGAGGTTAGAAAAAGTCACCGTGGACTCTTCCATGCCACAGACGATTGCGCATGATGGTGCGCAGATGGTGAGGATGCTGGAACACAGCCATGATGGAGTCTTATTGAAGTCCCTCGCGCATAGTGCGCAGTAGCAACTGCACATTGCGCAGTTGCAGTATAGAGCTTCTGCGCAGAAAGGCGCATGCGCGAGGCATTTTACTCTCTAGGCAGAGAATGCGGTATTGTACTCCCGGCTCAGATGGCGTACAATCGTTGCTGTGCGCACAGTGTGGTGAAAATACAACAACACATAGTTTTCTTCTAGATATTTTTGTTTACAAGATAATTTTTTGGTAAGAAAAAGGTTTGTAAAATTTGCTTCTTGTATCTTTTTTTTAGTTTTTTTAGACTCTCATATACAATTATAAATTCATAATCGTAAAAAAGATCGTAGTGCGTGTCGCAGCATTTGAAACTGTATATTTATATTGTAATTTAGCTTTATAAATTACTTCATTCTTAATTGGCCAACAAACGATATTTAGAGAAAAATATTATAGACAGTAAAGTAAATGAATATTAAAGATTTTCAATTATTTTCCGCTTATAGGTTGAATGCTGATTTCATTTCGTTTCAAAATTATATCGCAGAGCATACGAAACGACGGGCGTGTTTTATTGTTATATTGCTGGGCAAGATGAACGACCAAGAAATAGCTGTTTTGGAAGATTTTGAGCTTGATTTTTTCGAACCAATGACAAGAGCTCGATCAAATACATGGCCCTTGCCGAGACCTGAAAATTTCATCGAAGACATTCCTTTCGGCAACGCCAACAATGCAACGGATATTTATCAGAAAACGACTCATCCTACATTACAAGTTATACACGAGAAAAGTGAATTCACAGAAAAATCATCGTCTAAGAAGAAACAATCTACACGGTATGCGTTTGGTGATTTAAGTTATGCAGATCTTATAACACAAGCTATCAGTGGTGCTAAAGATCAGAGACTCACTCTTTCGGAAATTTATAATTGGATGATTGAACATGTTCCCAACATCAAGGATAAACAAAATGACCCTCGATGGAAGAATCGTATACGGCATAATTTGTCACTGCATAATCGCTTCATTCGTGTACCGAACGAAGTTGTAGGAAAGAGTTCATGGTGGTTGATTAATGCGAATGAAGATTTTGGAAAAACAACTACTAGACGGCGATCTGCATCAATGGCAGGAAAAAAGTGTGAAAGAAGTCGCAGTCGAGCTAGGAAAAATGCCCAAAGTGTACGCAGCGAAATTTCGAAAATCGAAGCTATTACCGATCAGTATCAACTACCTCATACTTCACCTACTAATAATATCGTCACTGGCTGTTCGCATACCTCTGTTGCTAATCAATCGCAGCCTATTCAGAATTTATGTACTACATATTATACCACTTGCGATAGATTAAGTCCAATTTCAAATGAAGCTGAATGTAAACCAGAATTTTGTCAATTGCCAACTCGTTTCAATTCTTTTCTCGATGACGTTAACGATATAATATCGAAAGAAATGACCGCCTTTCAACTTGAAGTTACAGAAGTAGCATTTTAATTTTTACATTTTCAATTACTAGATTCAAGTAACGAGTTCATTGTACATCTACCGATCGCCTCCTAAAAGACAAAACTTGCAACATGTAATAAATAGAAAAATTCGATTCTAAATAAAATGGTAACTAAATTTAGAATATTTTACACTTTTTTAATCGAAACTGAAAGATAGTAACAGCAATTAAATACAAATTTGATAGCAATAATAGAGCAAGCGCAGAAATAGGCGTACTTTATATAATTTCCTTTGTAATTTTGTATTAGTATTTACCCCCGTTAAAAAAGTCTAAGAACTTGCTAACAAAATGATTTTCTGATAGTTCAATAATGCAAGAAATTCTCACGTTCGCAATTGTTAAATATAGTTAGGATTCTATTTTCATAGTCGCTTCAACTTTACGAGAGTCACTCAATTTTTTTAATGCATAACGCCGCTTCGTGAACCACGTTCTCACTCTTTTGGCTGGTAAGTTAAGTTTCGATGCTAATTCAATTATCTTCAAGGAGCTAGGGCACTGACATTTGTCGAATGTATCATTGAGCTCTGTAAGTTGAGTTCCATTTAGAGGAGATGCTCTTTTTTTGCTTTCTTGATTTGGTGCTTGCTTAGTGCGTCGTTTTTGAAACCAACACCTCACTCGTTTTTCTGTCAAGTTGATTTTTGATGCTATTTTACAGTATGTATAGAGATCTGGATACTGGCATTCGGTGAATTCATCTTCAAGCACAGATAATTGACTTTCGGTGAATTTTTCTGTTGGTTTTAATAAAACTTGCTCACTTTGTTCTTGCTCCTTTTGATCTTCACGTTGATACGCTAATTTTTTCTGCTTCATACGCCGATGTTCAAACCATTTTTTAACCTTGCCGTTACTCGTATTCAATACTATTGCCAGTTTAGATCGTGTATAATTGTCTGGGTACGGATATTTTTGAAATTCAAGTTCGAGTACTACGAGTTGGTCTTGGTCGAAAGAAATCGAGCGTTCATAATTTTTTTCTTTGGGTATATAATCTTCTGAAATATTAAACATTGGTTTATATTAAATTTGGTTATGTTTAGAATCTAAAAAATGTTAGTGCATGTGTGTGATGGCACGCGGAAATGCTTTCTCAACGCACTAGAATAAAATTTTTTTTATATGAGGTAAACTATTAAATATCGTCTCGTGTATTGAAGAATACTGTAACGTATACCTACCTCCATAAGTCGCAGACGTGGACGGCGCACTTTGTAAATGAGACGTCGATGCGGCAGGAGTTACGTCATATTGAATTGTGTCTTGGATTTGTTCTTGTTGAACGCGGCTTAGCTGAGCTGGCTGTTGTCGACTGCAATTTTCCTCTAAATAAACACGCTGCCGTTTCCGTTCCTTGCACTCTACTATAAAATAAAAATTTTTGATTAACTTTATTTCTCTCGAAAAGTCATGAATAAAGAATAATAAACTTTTAAACAAATTTACTTTTAAAATAAGTATTTTTAAAATAAATTTTATGACATTTGAGCTTGATATGTGCTTAACTTTTAAGAGAATGTCAATGGGGTTTAAAAAGGTACAATGAATGAAAATTTGAAAATTTTCAAAAGTAACCTTCAACTGCTTCAGCGTGTATATCCGTTACTTGGTCATCACAAAAACTTTTGTTTTCTGTCTGCAGCTCACTGTCGCTGAGTGCTACTATGTTTGCCAGCTCATCCAGGCAACGTGCAGATAAGTCTATATCGCAATTTCCCAAATCAACGAAATGTGACAGATCCATCTGCTTTTCAAAGTCATGATCGAAAAAATTATGTTCCGCTTGTTCACTATTATCCATGGTTTGCTTCTAAGCTCGCACTTTGATCAATACGAATGTTGTACTAATATGAATGCCATGTACGCCGAGCAGCATCATATTATTTACATTTTCAGAAGGATGGGACTAAGTCTTTCTAGATCAGCTGTTATGAAATACATACCATCATTGATACTTGATGGCTACTCGATTTCCGAAAGTGGTTCAAGATATGAAAAAAAGACAAATCTAGGGCTTCAAAACGCAATAAACTATTTGTGATCCGATGAATAATTTGTGTTCCTTCAATTTATCAACGAACTTTCGAAGCAGCTATGACTTAATTGAAGTTTGTCGTATATAATCAGTTTATAAGAGTGGTGAGATCGATATGGAAGGTATTATGTTTATTGACATATATTCAACCTTACAAATGATATGTCAAGCGTAAACTCTCGATCGATAACCACTGCGTGCACGACAGCATTGGATTGCGAGATTGTTATTAATTTTTAAATGTACTTATAAATAGATAAAGATAGATTGATACTATGTAAAGAAATCAGAAAAATAAATATTACCAGATATTATAAATATCTGTATTTACATCTGTAATCAAAATCGAACCATCAATTTTTTGTAAATTAACATTTTATTTAACCAAGATTACAAAAGATATTTTCCAAGAATCAGAACTATGAGTTATATATACTTTCATATTTTTATTTTTTGATGAATAAAAAAAATACGTTTATAGTTCAATTCATTCGACAGGAAAAATTCTTTAATGCGAGATATAATAATTGAATTGATTTTTGATTGAGTTCTTTGCTATTCATGTATTCGCTTAATATTTCATTATTTCATTAACGATTTGCGTTCAACGCATTACATATTTTAATCTTGTTAAAATACAGAGTTCTCATAGAACAATAAAAAAGCCTAAAATTAACGATTTAACAGATACCCGTGTATTATAGATTTTTTTTTACGAATAAAAGTAGACTTAAAATTTCTAACATGCGTTATTAAAATATTCGAGAATACTGTAGATAATTTTAAATATGCGATTAGCTAAAATTATATTTACGACATTTAATAAAACTGTCTGCAAATGCAATTAGAAATAAATGTAGCATTGCTCGCACTGGCAATAAACGATTAGTAACATAAATCTTAAATAATTAACTAACGATGAGCAAAATATTTAGTGCGATATAATAATTGCTATAATAAAATTTAAATAAATAATTGCTTAATTTAAAACTAAAAATTATAATAAATTCTCTGATTTAGATCGAACATTCGCAACAATTAAAGTTCCGCTAAAAACGAGTGATTTGGCATGGGTGCGTCATAAGACTGCGAATACACGTACTGCGCGGAAGGTGCTGCAGGATTGATATCAAATGAATCCTCTTGGATTGGAGGGAACGCTGTCATGCCATAGCTGTGCGGAATAAATAGAGACGATACACTGCTGTACCATCCGAATCTCAAGTTTTGAGGGTAAACTCTCATCTGCTGAACGTTATTACAGAATGCATTATTGCAGCAGTCTACTCCAACCATCGATGGCGGTCGATAATTTTGAAATGGTGGTATCTGTCTTTCATGAGCTGAAAAAAATGGATAATAATCATTTTGTGAATAGTTTTTCTATGTCAGTATGTTTTAATGTCAGTATAATTGTTGTAACAGAGTAGCTTACATTGTGCTTCTATCAAATTGGTTTCACTCGATAGCAGAAATCTGCTAGTTTCAGTCAGCGACTGTAATAATTGGCCATACTTGTTCAATTGTCTTTGTTTCGAGCGTCGATTTGTAAACCAAGTCCGTACTCTTTCATATGACACGTTAATTGTTGCTGACAAAAAACAAGTTGTGTCGTAGTCAAGGTACGGACATCGTGCGAACGCGTTCTCGAGTACAGCGAGCTGGCTTTTACTGAAATGAATTTTTCGGGCACAATATTGTTGCCTAGAAGCTCTAGATAAGAGCCACGTTTCAGGCGTTCCTTCTTTTGCACGCCGATTACTAAACCATTCGCTTATACAGGTATATGGCATGTTGACAATTGATGCTAAATACATGCACGTTTCGTAGTCTGCATATTGACACTTTTTGAATTCATCCTCGAGCATGGCAAGTTGCTTTTCATTGAAATCAGTATTTTGCCTTAAAAACCCAGAAGTCTCAGTATTGTAATCGCGTATTTTTTGTTCTTTCTTACGCCGGTTTTCAAACCATTTTGACACTTTCGGAAACGTTAAATTCAATGCTAATGCTAATTTTTCACGTGTACGGCTTCGGGGATAGTGACATACAGAGAATTCACGCTCGAGTACAGCAAGCTGGTTTGTATTTAACTTAGTTACTTTGGTCCGACAGTTTTGCTCGAAAGATCCTGTCGTTAGCGAAAAGTTCGATCTTTCTCTCTTTGCTTGTTCTATTTTTTTAGCGTGCTTTTCTAATAATCCTTGCTTAGCACGCCGATGTGTAAACCAACGTCTTACTTGACTGTTCGTAAACTTGGTTTTTGAAGCCAATTGACAAAGTTTGATCAAATCTGGATATGGACATTTTTTGAATTCGCGTTCTAGTGTGCCAAGTCGACTTCTACGACTACTAGTTCTTTTGCATTTTTCCGTAGAAAGGCTGTTCGTCTGTGAAAGACTAACAGTTTTAGTTTGTGGTTGCGTTATCTGACTATCCTTCTCTAAATGTTTTCGCTTCGAACGTCGATTCTTGAACCAATTTCTTACATTATCATTGGTTACGTTGATTGTCGATGCCAACTGACAGATTGTATCAAAATCCGGATATTTACATTTTATGAATTGATTCTCAAGTACGGAAAGTTGGCTTTTACTAAAATTAGTTCTTGTTCGTTTTCGATTAGGTGGCCTATTCGATAATGAAATGCTATTTTCAATTTGAGGGTAAGTTTCAATTCGAGGTTGCGCTAACTCCACAAGCGTTTCTGATATTCTTTGCTCTGAACTTTGATTCGATCCCAGTGATGGTGATAAGTTGGAAGTTTTATTCTGCGGTTCTTGGATTTGTTGATTCACGAAAATGTATGGTGACACTGATTCACACAATGTATCGTAGTGCGTTTCTTGTTTTTCTAATACCTGCTCAACTGTGGCAAGTTCATTATTATTGACATCTGTTTTTTCAGTCAAATCTTGTCTTTGAGAAAGAGTTTCCGGTGCCGAAAGAGTATTGAATTGAATCTGCAGTGACGCTGATTGAGCCTGTTCCATTAACTTTCTCATTTTGACGCGTCGATTATGGAACCAATTTTTCACTGTAACATCTCTCAAACCCAACATTAATGACAATTTTTGGCGAGTAAGACAATCCGGATACTGAGATTTTTCGAATTCACGTTCAAGCATTGCAACTTGATCCTTACTGATACTAATTTTGTTGGTCTCACCATTTTCTTCAACATTACCTGACGATTGCTTTCTCATCTTGATTCGCCGATTTGTGAACCACTCGCTCACCGTCAGTCGAGATAAGTTCAGTGTTAATGCCAATCTTTTGCGAGTAAACCGATCTGGATAATGACATATTTGGAATTCACGCTCGAGTACAGATAGCTCGTCTTTGCTTAAACAAATCCTGGGTTCAGTGGTCTTCGTTAGCAAGTCACTATTTTGCACTGGAATCAAAAAAAATATTATCATAATTACCAGAAGGATGATCACGCTAATGATTGTTTGAATGATACTAAAATATCGATTTGAATCCCATATAGTCATGAAAGTTATCTAGATATCTTTTCAAAAATTATATTTATATGAGATTAGAAAAAAACTAATAAATTTGAAATAAAATACATAAAAAAATTCACAAACTCCAAAGCGAATCAGAAGTGATATTTTCTTTCTGTAGATCAACAGTCGGTGGAGAAAGAGGTGCGCCGTTTTTAACTGCATCACTCAATATTATAATCTCTACTTGATTTGATGGTTGATCTGGATTGTGATTCTTTTCTAAGTCAATATACTCCGGATTCAGTTGGTTTATTGCTGTAAAAAATTTCGGAATTATCATCATTTCATCGGCTTATTACTTTTTAATATTTCAAGTTAATTATTATTAAACTTACAATGTTCATTTTTAATGATACCTGATTTCATTTTTAGTTTCAATATTTACATTTTGCTAACAATAAAACGATTAAAAAAAAGTGTATTTTGAAAGCGGAAACAATACCTTTAACAAGGTATACAATTTATAATAATTAAAAAAAAAAATAATTGGCTTCTATTGTAATTCGTAGACGCTATAGTTATCGTGGAATAGTTATTGTGTTAAAATTTTGATCTCCAAATAAATCGATAATTATTTGTTCGAGGATACATAAATTGTATACAAATATGTAATACAACCCCGAATTCATTCAATGTAATACTTGTAAAAATTGAATCATTGTATTTCATACCTCCAACGGTTTCCGTAAATGCATCAGCTGTTCGATCTTTCTGGATCGTTGCGTAGCTTGCTGATATCACATTGTTTTCATTGGTTACCGACGATGTTAGTTCATCTAACCATTGATTAGAAATTTCATGAATAGAATTTAAAGAATCGAGATCAAACGTTAGATTCAAAATATCCTCCAAATTGATGTCTAATAAATCTTCTGTCAGTTGGCGGTCATCCATAGTTACTATTTGTCCCACACTGTTTTTGATTTAGCAAACATCAGACTTGGCTGCAGACGCATGACTAGTGTGTACGTTTGCGCGGGCCAGCTTATTCTCGCTTAAAGAGTGGGAAGAGGTTTGAAATATAAGTTGATCAGCTGGTGTCAGGTATTCAATAATTGAGATAATTTTCGAATATTCACGGCTATTGTGTATTCGCTATGATTAAACCCGAGGAATACGCAATTTATAATTTTTTTTAATGTCATGTTGCTCAATTATTTTTAGTACTTATACGTACATTTTTTCATTCAATTTTATTGTAGATTAAATTAAATTTTGTAAAAGTACAATCGTTGATGTTTAAAAATTCTTAATTTTACCATGCAATTTTATAATATTTCACATTAAAATTTTGAAAGATACACATAGTTTCATTGCATGTGTACATAAATAAATTGGAACACTATATCTTAATTAAAATGCTTTGTAACGATTTTTTACAACATTTACAAAAAAATATCCATTAAACACTAGAATAATCATAAAAAATGTCGCCAAGATCGTTTTATTTTAAAAACTCTGTCAATTAAACGTAGTCTATATATTATTAGCTGAACCAATGATAATAGATTTTTCAATCTGAATCAGACTTATCTGATCTTTCTTTTATCCTTTAGCGTTGCGCGTGGTACTAGACACTCGTAAACATCGTCTACCTGCCCCATTTCCAACGAAGCGATTTAAAATTAATTTATATGCTGCGACACCGTTGATTTTTCCGCGGGAAAGCCAAATATCTGCAGTACCGACATCTACATCTCAGCTCTGCGCGCGAAAACGTACGGCCTGGTCCCGCGTGATGAGTTTCGAGTGACAGCTTGGTTATATACATTGTAGCTACCGATCATTAGCTATAGTTAAATCTTTTTTGGCTTGCTACACACAGTACATAATACATAGCGTCAATAACAAATTAAGAACATTTCACTACAATGCAGTCACTCTTTATTTGAAGATACTGCCATTTAATTTTTTAAATAAAAAAAGAAATCCAGACAAACAAAAATAATTTCATAGCGCAGAATCTTAATTTTGTCGTAATTTTCATCTAATAGACTGCCTGGTATCAATCCTTAAATAAAAATTATGAATTTCAATAGAATGCATTTGATAAATTTGCAATGTTATATTTTCAACTAGGCAAGGACGAAGGAAGTCCTTTCTATGATCACATATTTTGACTCAAGAAGGTGCTAATTTTGTGATGTGCTATAAATGAGAGGGCCTTGCCTTAGTTAAAAGTTAAAGAGGAGCATTGTTCTATCATAGCAGATGCACACTATTAGAATAGTGATTTACTGCAGTCTTTTCGAGGGGATTCGAAAATTTCCCTTGAACATCTTTTGTTGGAGCCTCTTTGGTACACGCAGACTTCTATTGGATGCCACCGATTTATGACAGCATGTGTCCAAACCTATAGTAGAGGTGCGCACATTGCACTTGTTACCGGCTGGCAAAACTGCTTTCGGATTGATACCTGCGACGACAAGAGGAGAAGGAATTTGACTTGACTTCTAAGTCTGTCGAGTCCTAAACGAACGATCAGTCTCCCGCAAACAGTCGGCAGTGCAACAGTGTCCGAGAATAAAGTTTTCTATTGAAATAAACATAATTATTCTTATAATCAATCGTATATGACACTTGATTTTTAAAGAGTAGTTTTTGTGCTAATTCGTGCCAAGGCAAAATACATTGTTGTACTTGTAATAGTTGAGTACTATAAAGACATCTACAATGTCAATTGTAAGTATTATAAGATTGATCAAATAATAGCGAACTTTTCAAATAATGCAAAGAAATTTTTATCAGTTATTTACGATGGCAGCGCTATAATAGTTAAAAAAATAAGTGGTGGCATTGTAGAGCACTAGTAATCATAAGACACACAGTTATAATAAAGATAAATGGTCGAAAGTCTATTTAAAATGATCGAATCGCGCATTTGTAAAGATTAATGGCAGAGAATATACACTGTTTTATATCGTGCTCGAATTCTAAATTTTATTTTTTCACGTTAATTATCGTGGACTATCAAGCGGGCTGTCGAAAATGTACTATAATGCTCTTAAACTTGAGTAGATAAAATAATCAACTCAACTTAAATATTTTACAGCTAAGAGCAAAAGAAAATGAGACGTTTTTCGAGCCGACTTTGCTGGAGCACATTAAAATGAGAAACAATTCGAAGCTTTTGTTAATCCTGAAAGAGGTAGATCCATGTGATTTAAAGGACAGTACCGGAACAACGCTGCTCCATTACGCAGCTGAGTATCGCAATAGTGAATTTGTGCAGCATCTCATCGATACGGGGGCTGATGTGAATGTTCAAAATCAAATGAAACAAACTCCACTCATACTTGCCGTGAAAGGCAATAGAAAAAAAATTGTTCAAGTGTTGCTTGAAGCCAACGCCGATATATTCGTACCCGATTCTAATGGTCAGTGCGCTTTAGGAAGAGCTATTTATTTATTTATTTATTTATTTACCAAGCTATGAAGAATAAAACAGTTGATGAAAATATCGTCAACTCATTGCTGGATAATATAACACCAGAATCATTGATGAAGAGCGTTCACGTGAATAGCAAAAGATTCCATTCTGATTGTCCTCTTTATCAGCTTATGTGGCTGAGGAACACAGAAATAACGCGAATTTTATTGGAAAAGGGCAGTCCTGTAAATGGTGAAAATGCGAATTGCAGTGAAACAGCATTTCACCTGGCAACGGGCCTTCTAGATTTGGAAAATATAAAATTGTTGTTAGAATACAATGCTGATGTAAATGCCACAGGAATAACGAAAGAAACACCTTTGGCTCGTGTTGTGATGTTATGCAATATGAACTTATCTGCGGTACAGTGGGACGAAGATAAAGCGTTGGAAGCCATGAAGATTTTGATAGCGGCAGGTGCTTCGTTGATTGATCACACATCTCGAAGGAACAGGGTCAGCTCAATATTATGACGTGGTACTAAAAAAATGGTTCGCATCGTATTACAATGCGAAATAGATTTGCTCTTTGAGGACGAAAAAGGTTTGACATCACTGCATTACTTGGCAAAAAATAAACATTCCGATATTTTCGAAGAACTGCGAGCCTTAAAATTCGATATTAACGCTCTTCGCTACGATCGGAAAATGTTGCTTTTCGCATTAAATGTAGGCAATGCGAGTTCCGTTAAGTTTCTGCTAGATCACGGTATGGACGTAAATGCTAAAGGTTTGCTTCAACGTACACCACTGTATTTTGCAACAGTTGACCCATTAATTCCACTTTCAGGCGAACAGAAACGATCCCGGCCGTTTGGAAGATTATTTAAATTGCGTTGAAATTCTTCTAGAACGCAGCGCTGATCCTCATATTTTTACAGAAGAAAATAACGGATGAGCTAATTTTTTTCCAGCCGATATATTTTCAGATACGCTATTGAAAATAATTACTCCTGTTCTCGCTAAACTTGCTTTACTCGAAGCATCCGGGCGAGTAATCGAGGCGTTTATGCGCACACAGATTGACTTATACGAGCAACTCAAAGGTACCTTCGATATGATTAAGCAACAACTTGAAGAAATAAAACAAATTGAAATTGATGATTCGGTGACATTGTTTGACTTCTTGGTCGTTGATTACGATAAGATGTCACGGCTCGCGCGCAAGAAAAATTTAGTTTGCAACTTAATGAATGTAATGAAAAATTATAGCACCGAGTTGTATTATGGTCGTAAGCTTCACGATCGTTTTTTAAAATTCAATCAATTAGTTGAATGGAGGGAATCGTTGATTTTTGTAGTTAATGAAGTTTTGAGTGAATTTTGTCATCTCTTGATTGACAATATTGCTGAAAAAATTGTCGATTGTTTGCAAGATGAAAAATGGAGAGAAATTATGTGAATTGCTTATAATTTCATGCAATAAAGTGATTTTAGTATTATAATCCAGAACTAACTCAATAAATGACCTATCAGTGCGTATTATAGTCCTATCACGACAATTATTTAATTGCATTCATATGTACGTATACTTATCGTAAATTCTTCGGAAAACACCTAAATAGAAATTATACTGTACTTAATTAGCACCACCTTCACAAAAATCGATTCTTCGGTCATAATGGTAAAGTACCTTTTATTTTCACGACGTACAAATTTGACTAAAACTGGTGTTTTACATGCACATTAAGAAACTCACTAAGTTTTCACACCTTATATACTACTCATTTGAATCAGTATTACACCAGTAACATGGTGTGAATAATTGTTTTAAAATGAAAATATGTCTAATAGGGCTATAACTACTTCGTTTAGTAAGTAATAAAGTAGTTTTCCTAATTGATTTTACTTTTGGAGTATTATATGGAAGTCGAGTAATCCGCAATTTTCATTGTCTTTTGTAATTTTTTATTGCTAACCCTTTTTTATTCAAAATTTAAAATACCTGTAAAATATTATATCACAATAAAATAAAAAATTTCAAGGTGTAGTACAGTGAAAATTGACTACATATACCAATTGCAGAAATTGAAAAAGTACGTCATTTATAATTAAAAATTTTCCCTTAAATCTGAGCTGCAATTATGTATGGCACAAATGTCAAAAAAATATTTCATTCTGAAAACCATTCATGAGACATCCGTGTTTTTCCGAAAGAACGCAGTATCATTATACAGGCCGAGTCTAAACAACGTATCGTTTCGAGCGTTTATCTAAGAAGCCACACACAGCTCGCGCAGTAATGTGGATCCATTTAACGAGTGCATATTTTTATGCGAAGGGCAGCCTAATGGGAAGCTAATTTCCCTCAAGTTAATTGCCATGAGGGCCTGAAAAAATCACAAAAATATCTGGCATCGGTTAGGGGAAGCCCGTAATGAAGGCACATATAACGAGCTGTCTGATTTTTACTGACGATTGTTATCTGCATTACGTAAGGTTCCACAACGCATTACCGAGTTAACTGAGTGTACACAGAAAGTAGCTACTGTTTTTCGCCATCATCTCCGCCGACTAAATATCATTATTAAATCTCCGTATGTTGACAGTTCAGCAGATGGGACGATTATCGGACAGTAATTTGCGGATTCTGCAAATAATTGTACATTATAATTTATTCGATTTTTTGACATCAATAAAACACACTTAATTTATAATGAAAAATCAATAACGAAAATATTCATCGATTATTCTTCGAAACTATAAAAGAAAACGTTATATCATTTATAATCTTTTATCAAAACGAAAATAAAAAAAATGTCATTAATCCACAAAAATCTCCAACAAGGCAAACAAAACACTCCGTCGTACATATATACATCCAAAGCAGTTGGACGTAGCAAATCGAGGCAGCAGTGGCAGCGATCGCACACACATGCAACGAACGATCGTCGCCCTTATGCTCACACCCTACCTGGAGCAGCACAGCAGCAGTAGCAGCAGCCTCATAAATCATTTCCCCGCGCGCAAGGGCATCCCCTTGCCGAGGGAGCTGCTGCTGTTGCCGTTTGATCGCAGTCTCTTTCGATACTCTGCAGTAGTAGCCAGCAACAGCAGCATCATCATCCACCTGGACTTTCTCTCTCTCTTTCTTTATGTATCGCTGCACGTCATCCAACCAGATGGATACGTTAGTCGCTAGTTGTGCTCCGACCGAGATACACATGCGAGCTCCGATTTTTGTGTAATATACTATTTTTTATTATTCAAAATTGTGTTTATCTGTTTTTTTTTTTGTTTGCAATGAAAAGTTTTTGAATCTGTGATACAATGGTGCTGTAGATCGTAAAACAATTCCGTTGACATCGAGCTTACAGTTTGGTGCGGCGCAGATTTTGGCGATTAATAGTTTTGCGTTATAGAGAGAGAGGCTTTGCAGAGAGTGCCGCGCGCGGGAAATAGCTGGGCGATGTTTATCACGTGGGTGGTGTGTGTATGCGCGCGCGGCGCCACGGTTTTAGTGGAGAAACTTTGCGCATCGAGTTTATAATGGGGAAAGCGTGCAGGAAATCAAATGTTCCGCTGCGCTACAAAGAGTAATTAAGGGCTCTGCCTTGGTTTATTGCTTGTTTGCAGCTGCGAGCTTCGCTCTAGATATATATGCGCGCCACTCGCTCGCTGTGTGCTGCTTCGCTGTTCGTTTTTGAAAGAGATGAAAATGATATCAAGTTAAATCGAACTAGTGCGGTGTATTGTATTTTGATTTCAAAAGTTTCAGGTTGCAATATTGAGAATATCATTGAGTTTTTATCAGTCATACATTTATTTATATGCAAATAGTTTTATATTGAGAGCAGTTTGATTATTGTCGCGATATCGTTACGAATCTGTGCTGTGGAACAAGTATTTATCGAATAGTTCGATATTTTTTCCAAGATGTTCGAGTCAAGTAAAACTAATAATAAATTTCAAATGCTCAATTTTTCATATGTATTTTTTTTGTGGAAGCAAAGTGTTCGATGAATTGAACGTATTGAAATTAATATTGTTGAAACTCGTGAAAAGTTGCTATGGAATAGGTGCGTATGGTGCCATCTGTTAGAATCGCTGCAGACCAATTTGGTAGACCGTTGGGATCAGAGGTGGCGCCATTGCAAACTATACCTTCACTTATTGCTGAGCGAATTATCTGTCGTGAAAATTTGAGGCTTAGCGAAAATTTATATTGTTCATAAGTTGTTGCAATTTCATTATAACATATCTTTGATAACAGTACCATGAAATTTAATTTTACGTTGATTTGTAAATCAAAAGTGTAATTTTCATCTATAACTTATGAAAGTCAACTGAAATCGCCCAAAAACTGCGTGAAAATTGTATCCAAAAGACGTAATTATCATTAAGCATTAAAAAAAAATTCACTACAGCAATCCTTTTACAAGTTTTTATCATATTTTACATTCTAAATCAGTGCTACGCACAAATGAAATTTCAAACAAGCTCTATTTCTCTAAATTTAAAAAATCCTTTGCAATTCTCACCCAAACTCAACATTTAAAAACCTCCGAACATCACATCATCCCCGCAGAAAGAAAAAAAAGATGGCGTAGACGCATATCAGAACAGCAGTGATCCCTTGTAAAAGTAGATAGTATCCATGCTGATCTGGCCTCTCTGAAGAAGACACATATCGTCCCCTATTCGGCTTTGGCGGGCATAATTCGAAGCTCGCTCGCGAGTGTCGGTCAGGCGTCGAGTAAAAAAGGGAGAAGGGGGGGATGTGGGGTTAGATTGCTATATAGAGCAGCCATTTTGTATAGATTGCAACGTATTGATCGTGGCCGTCGTCGAGCTCTCGCCCGACGAGAGAGAGAGAGAGAGAGAGAGAGAGAGAGAGAAAGAGAGAGCGTTGGCTCCCTCTCTCTCTCTCTCTCTCTCTCTCTCGTAGTATACGCGCTCCGCTATCAGAGCGACAGCCAGATGGAATCGCACAAGCCACCCCCCTATATATACCTACTCTGGCGTGTAGTATACATATAGTAAAGCTTGCGCCCCTTCGTCCCCCCTCGACATAGAGAGGTACGGCTATATATATACATATACCTTCGTATACCCGAGTCTTCAAAATTCGCCCCCCTCGTAGTTTCGTCAGTTTCTCGTCGTCCCCGCCGTGAGCGCACGACGCTTTTCTCT
>JAWWMK010001256.1:0-36107 GCA_035047105.1 Galeopsomyia nigrocyanea
AAATTCGTACTCCAGATCACTGTTGTTGACGTTGACATTTCGTTATTTTCAAATTTCAATTTCACTATATATACTACGCATAAAAAGAATTCAAAACCAGGGGGGGGGGATAAGGCACTAAAAAACAATACATTTTTGTACCTTGTATTTAAATATATAACTTGATTTGAGAAAATTATACTCATAGAACAATCATAACCAAATAATAAAAACAATTGATCTGGAGTACAAGCAGACTTTACCAAAAAAACTCGTCTATTAACTTTGCGCACCGCGAAAAATAAAGAGGCTGTATCGTTTGTTTCTGCTCGGAATATGATATTCACACACACACACACACACACCGCAGCGAAGGTCTCTCGCACGCGCGCTTCACGAAATTTGCGTGCGGTGACGATTCGTGTGAAAACAAAAGGCGCACGAGCGGTGTTGTGTCCTGACGACGTGCGAAAAAGTTTTCTACAAATTCGTATAATATAGTTGTCCCGAATAAGTGCATTCATATCGTGCATGCGCGAAGTGAAACAAAGTATATATATTTATATGTATGATACGTCATGTGTGCACGTAATGTTCTTCCCGACAACGAAAGCAAGAAATCACGCTTTTTACAAGGGTTTCAGGTTATAACCGCCACTCGGCCGTCGGTGACGAGGCAAAGAAAGTTTGATTAAAACGATTACGTGGGATGCCGAATATAAATGTTTCAGTGCTGTTTGGGTGAAAGAAGAAGAAGGAAAACAATGGCGATAAAAGTGCTTGTTTACTACTTCCCCTCTTTTTTTTCTTGTCGGCGACGACAATGTCGTCTCGGAGATATATCATTCGGACTTTTTTGGACAATCTTTGCCTTTCAAGGTTAGTCTCAAGCACGTTATTGTCTTTCTATTTCCATAAACTGTGATTTTATTTACTCAGCGGCTAACCGATAAAACCCATCGATTTTCAATTTCTCTTTTTCACGATCGTTTTCAATGGTTTACAGTGTAAACACACTACACAGAAGCTCCGTTTTCATTGATAATTAATTGAGCGTTTGAAAAATATCGCACAAATTGCTTCTGCAAACGTATACGCGCGTGCAATGCAAAAAGATTGGAAATTTACATTTTTGCGTGTATGCATATACAGCGCTCGTTCTCTGGCGAATCAGCGTAATTATTCAAATCTTAATTGCGTTGTGAGTGCCGTGGTCGAGCTCGTTAATTTTGTAATAATAAAAAAAAATATATACTTATATATATATGTGAGGTAGAGATTTTTTTGCAACGAAAGAATTACGTGTCAAAGGGAAAATGGATGAGTCGCTATAACGAACTTCGAAAAATCCAGTTAGGTATCTCGTCCTATTTCCGCGTCTCTGCACATGTCGATCGAGTGTATCCGGCTTTGCTGACAAAAGACTCCATCGAGACTTTGTATTTCAGAAATAACGCGACAAGAAATATTTTTAGCGTGTACATTTTAAATGGCTTCGAGATCATTGCGATATGTATCTTACGTATTATTGCACGCATTGCTCGTAATGATTTCCAATAATTGATTTTTCGTCGAAGAAATGCCTCTTTGAAAAGCCCAACGTCTTGACTGTGTTAATTATGAGAGAAGCCGTATAGTATCAATGCTTTTCCTCGTGAGTTGAATTTAACTGAATTCAGGCAATAATGCTGATTGTTTCAAAGGGTTGATCTAATTTGGTAGTTAATTAAGCATTATGCAATGCCTCTTTACTCCCGTTAATTTTGGAATCTTTGAATTACCTGACTGCCAAGTTTCGTGTTTTCTCAAAGTGCATGTACTAATTGAGCATTTTGAAATGGGGCATATATTCCCATTAAATGTGATGGTGAATGACTCTCTCGATACGTATTTCATGATTGAATATTTTTACCGCGAGTTTGACGGTTGTAAAATGTATAATTTCAAATTTTCAATCTCTTAAGAAGTTTTTAATAATAAGGTTATGAATATATAAAAATTTGAATTGTTGAAAAATCTGGTATTTCAAATTTCACTATAACATATTTGATGACATTAAAAGTTGAAGTTTTTAAAAACAAAGCATCTGTACGAAAAGAAAATTGATGCGCAGGTATATAAATCACCTATTTATCTTGAGGAACAGTATTAAAAATCCTGTTAAGTGCAACGGCAAAAGTTCGAATCTCACTTTATGATACGAAATAGTTATTAACTTTACTTGCACGAGCACTTCATTCAAGTTTATAATTACAGCACTAGCTTGACTTCTGAATTTTTTTTTCGTATACTGTAGCTACGCGTTTAATTAAGTCGCAGAGCTTCATATATTTGGTAATTTATGTATGTTGAAAGAACGTAATTGCATAGTTTGTGTGCAGTGCAGTTCAGTTGTAGTACATTTTCATAATATTATTGACAATAGTCGAAAGGAGATATTGAAAACATGCAATATTCGATACACGAATGAGTCCGACTAAAGCTAGTGTTATACTACTCGCACCATACTGCCCGATAACACTTTAACGCTCAATTTGAAATCACACCTCTGAATTAACGTGCAACACGCGAGCGAGTAACAAAGAAAAATTAGTTTTCACGTAAAAAAGAAAGTTCTTTAATAAAAGAGCAAATATGCGCGGGACACTCGAGCTTGAAGAGTTTGCGCGTGAGTGTTATGAGAATGAACCCGACTTTTTTTTTTGCAGACTTCCTCTCGGGGCTTCGTATGATATTGTTTTAATGAGTTCAGAAAGTGAGCAGCGGAGAGTAAAATTGATTCTACGCCGTTTGATAAATGACTTTATACTCTTGGAAATGCATTTTTCACTCGGGAACGCAGTTGAGAAGCTGCTTGTGGATGCTGCATTGTACTTTTTTAATTTCGATGGAAGATAACTTAGCATGGTACATTTCGTTCTTCTTTTGCTTCTTTGAAAAAGAAGTCGATTTAAAAATATTTATATCAATATTAAATTGAATTTTTGCGTTATTGAATGCCGACAAATTTAACATAAAATGAATTTTGCTCAACCAAGTTAAAATATAAATATAATATCGTTCAGTTTTCTTATATTTTAATAATAAAAATTCGTATTACACATTCCAAACAGTAAATGCCAAAGCTATTAAATTTTCTGTTCACCGATAGCATGACAACTCGGACTTATTCTAATTTCTTGTTCTTTCCTTCGTAAAATCAATACTGAGTATAATTATGCACTTAAAAAAAGTACAAAAGTATATTTTCCAAGTAAAATTAGCAAATACATGTGGCCGATGTTAAATGCAAATTGGGTAGACGGAAACTCCTGCATAGTCACCGTAGCTCAGTAAAGAAAGAAAAACTGCTCACCCCCTGGCCGACGAAGGCGTACATCAAGTGCGAGATGTCGACAACACAGCATGCGATCATTATGCAAATCCACGGCACCAGAAACATCTTCTCGTCCTGAAAAATCAAGATTGACGATTGTTAGAGGCGACGAAAAAAAAAGACAATGCCTACTTTGAATTATTTTATTCTGATGGACTTGTTTATTTTTTCGAAGTAGCCGTTAAAGAAGTAATTTCAATGTTGAAGGAACATATTTGACAGCTTTGTTAACATAATTCTAAGAAAAGGTTAAATTGAAAAGATAAAGCTAAGCTTCGTAAGAAGGTTTATTATCATATTAAAATTTTAATGTTTATTAATGAATGTTTACGTTTTTGTCATCAAAATATCAACAGCCGTCAATTAAAATATGAAATAATTATCTTTCTATCAAAGTTCCACATTTGAATAACAAATTCGTTATCTTTTCATCATTCCAGCAAAACATGGAGTAACGGCGCATCGACTTGCAAAAATAATGATATTCCCCCTCTTAAGAAACTCGTCAAATCGCAAGTCAATAAACAAATTAATTATAAACGTCAGTTTAAGTAGCGTCGAGTTTGAAGAAGTCAACCGGCGTGAAATTGAGAATTCGCGCGAGTGCACCTGGTGACCACAGGGAGGGATGGTTAGGGGAGAAAAAAAAACCTTTTATTTGTGCGGTCGCTTAGGAGAGCACACAGGGAGTCGGTCAATGGCCGTCTTTCCTGTATAGCCAACTGAAAACGAAATTTCCGCGATAAAATTGCGTTATCGAGCGAGCTCATACGTTATCTCGACGTTCAATGGCTTTCGGTTATGAGTGCGCTATATCGAATGATGAACGAACTTCTGTTGATGGGAAAAAAGTTTTTTTTTTCAAATATAGGTCAAGTATTATCTGGCGATGATGCAATGATATTGCGTTGAATGAAAATTTTCAGCCATTGACGTGAGGGCTCTTGCATAACGAGTATTTCCTTGAAGAGATTTCTATAGATTGAACTTAGTAAAGTGCAACATTAAGTGATCGCTGGTAAAATGTATTTTGTTCCTAGTGTATTTAGTGCATAACCACTATAGAGTGACAAAGGTATTGATAAAAAGCACAAAATAAATTAACATTGTTTCTTTATGTGGGTGGAGTAATTAAAATACTCGAAGAGTTAACACGTTCGCTGCAGCGGCGAAACAAGCTGTTTTTTCCCTGGGTGCGGGACTAAAAATTCCGAAAGTTCGAAGTCAAATTAAATATAATCCAATTACTTATAAAGAAAAATTAAAGAGAAGAATTGAATTGAAACACCCCGATAAACAAGAAAAGTAGCAGTATAAAACATTTAATTATTGTTAAAAATAAGTTTTTCTGACCCATAGTGGGTCATTCCGCACCTGGCGAATAAAAAAAAAAATGACCCATATAGGGTCATGCCGCAGTGAACGTGTTAATTTCAAACTATATTTTATTGGCTCAACATTTCAAACGCTTTTCTAAACCGGGTAAAGGTCAATTCACCGCTAAAAATAAAAAAAAGAATCCCTCTAAGTTACTTTTGGTACAGTGGAGTGCCGCAGCGAAACTTTTTGCCGCAGCAATCCTTTCAAACTTTCAATCAAGCCTCAAGCATCAAACGCTCAAATTCCTTTCCGCGTAAGCGCTGATGATTTACTACTGTGTCTTATCGCGTCGAACTTGTATAATGACTGCGAAAGTCGAAAGTTCACAACGATGATTAATTAATCTTTCGCGCGGTAGTTTACCTAAGATGGATTTGATTTCGTCGCAAACTAAGATAACCAATTTACCAACCGTCTTTGGTGGTTTTTAACTTTGTACGTGGGGGGTTCTAGTTTCCGCGACGCTGCTTTGGGCCTTGTACTGGTTTGTCTGCGAAACGTCGAGTGGATTGGTTAGGACACGCTACAAAGCGTTTTAATTTGTTTTAAAGCGTGGGCTGCGTTGACTCCCACGCACTTGTTTTAAAATCGTTGCAGCTTCCCGGAATAAAAGTAACGACTTTTTATTTTTCAGCAAGTTTTCAGCAAATTATTTAGCAAGTTTTATTTTTTATTATAACTACATGGCGTCAATTTAACAAGTTAAAACAAAAATTTTTTTTTCTAATTCAGACGAATGCAGATTTTAAGAAAATTCTCATTTTGAATTTCATGCAAACATAGCGATTGACAAGCATCGCGAAGGAAAATATTGGATTTCTCATTTGATGTATATGAGATTGGATTTGCATTAACTTCAAAGGAAGAAATCGAATCCTTCTCCCCCACATACACCTCGATCATTCAACTCATTTCAACGAAAAAAAAGTATACATTCCGCGATGCATATCGCATACATAAACACGCGACAGAGAGTAAAAACAAGCTAGTTTCTATAACGCGATTACGTCGTTGGCCAACGATAGCGTTAACAGGGTATTAGCGACAACGTGAAATTCTGGCAGCTAACAAGCTAATTGGATTATCCTGAGTAGATTGTATTGGCTCGCTCTAGTTCCCGTATGTGTGTGCGTGTGTGTGTGTGTGTTTGTGTGAAATGTCGCGTTACGATATCCACAGCTCGTAATATTGAATTAATAATCGCGACACGTCCGTCGACAAAATAGCGGCACAGCGATAAATTGCCTAAAATATATCGTTGAACTCGACAATCCGACACAGACGGTAACTCGTGAAAAATGCATGACAACCAAGCTTCTTTTCCTCGTTCTGTCTACACGTCTCGAAGACATCCGGCTCAGGTAAAAAAAATCAAGTAGTAAAGGTCAACGTATGTTCGGACGCTGCTGTTGCGGTGTCGAGTCGAATGCATTTTTCACGAGTTTTTTTTTATAGATATTTACGTGTGTGTGTGCTGCTCGCGTGCCGCCAATGATTTTAATAAAAGAAAAAGGTTTTCGCCGGTACGCTCGGAATCGATGGAAAGTGGGAGCGACCGATTATACCTCAGTCGTGAATGAGCCTTGAGTGTGACTTTTATATATCTATAAATCCAATTCTCGTCGTTTTAGACTGTATGGACGGTCGCGCTCGCACCCCGAGTGTATTAATCAAGATTCTCCGAGGAATTATTGAAGCGACGACGTCGTGATGAAAGTTATTGTTTTTCCATCGATAGCTGTGTTCGTTAGTTGCCATTTTTTTTTCACGCTTCGCTAAATTTGTTTTTTCATTTTATTTTTGAATACACTGCGACCTATTTCAGCGATATGATCGCAATTTCGCTGACTGCGACGCGAAAGAAAGATCCGATTCGAGGTAAATAAAACGAAATTCTCGTTTTCTAAATTTCGGAGAATAGCTTGTGTTGTTTATAGAATTTATTTATACTTATTAGGTCGAAGTAGCAGCAGAGAATCGAGTTGGAGAAGTTTGCACCACTTGACTCTCTTGACCAGAGAGTTTAAGAGAAACAACGGACAAGTCTCGAAGTTTACTTAAAAAGTTAGCTCGATCCCTAGAAACTGTAGGCGGCTGCAGTTCGACCCGCGCGACTTTTCAAGTTTGTTCTTACAATTTAGCAAACATCATGACTCGCGCTAAACAAACCTTCGTGATTATGAGGAAAAAAAAATGTTTTGTTTTTCTTAAAACCCGTCACGGTGTCATTTAATTTTCAAAGTTTCTCAAGACACACTTCTGGAATTTATAATTTTAGACTTGAAAAGAACTTTTAGTTACGGCTATATCCCATTACTTATCATTAACCCTTTTACAAACTTACCCGCGCGCGGCAAGTTTTTTAAAAGCCACATTTTCCACGCGAGTAAGTTACGCGTGCACTTGGTAAACGCACACACGGCGCATACCACCTGTGAAATATCACAGCTATTTACGCTAGAACGCCGCAACACCTGTGACATGACGGTAAATATTTTGGAAAAAGCTGCCGTGTCGAATAACAACGATGACTGGCTAAGTTTTGAAGGTGCGGTTGAAAAGCTTTTTCATGTAGGTACAAGATAGCTGGACGTCGATGTGATCTAATTTATATGCCTAAGAAACTTGATTCTGCTTTTGTTCGATACGATAATTTAATTTTTCATAGAATAAAATATATTTTAAATATAGTTATTTCTTTGTGTTTCGAAATTACGAGTCGGCAAAGTTACTATCTCGCGGTTCTCGCCTACCGCACAATTAATCTAACATTTGCAGCGCATATATCTCCCCTACACGGATTTTCAACTTTCTAATCAATTCTAATATAAAATAGAATCAGCAAACCAAGTTTTGTCGGCAAACATTAGGATTACCTCCCTTTCGGAATCTCTCTAAAATTCGATTCGTCAGCTTCACTTTCATAAACTTATTTTAATATGTTTTTTCGAAAAATCTCCATGATCATTCATTAAAAAAAAAGAACTCCATTCGATATACCTTTCCACCCTCCGACAAATTTTTATGATTCACTCATACGAAGCTTTTTCAAGATATATCACGTTGAAAAATACACGGAAACAACATTAACTTTATGCAAACGAAAAGCGCAGGTATTGTCTTGTGGACAGGCGTGCGCCGAGTATTTCAACTGAAGGCAATTTTCATCTTTTTTTACGAGCGTTCATGTACAGCAGCAGCGTAATGCAATAAAGAGGTAAAGGAGTAAAAAAAAAATTTAGCATGAAAAATTTCGCGCAGAAAGAAGAGAAAAATCCCCAGAGTTCTCTCATTCCCGCGCGAAAGACGTTTTCAAAGTTATCTCGACGATAGTAGACACGCGTGTGGCAGGTTCTCTCTTTCCTCTCGTAGCCGTAAGTCAATAACCTCCAGTATGGGTAAAGATAGCATGTATAAGTCAAGTTCGCGTTTGTGTGTTTTTTTTTTTGCGAGTTAAGTTAGCTCGAGGTGGTGTAGGAAAAAGGTATCCTATTCGAAGTCAATGGCTTGGGCCAGACGTATATGTGTGTGTGTACCTCTACTCTCTCTCGACGTAGATTTTATCGCACGTTATACGCGAGCAAATGGTTCGTTCGGTGTCGGATTGAGGTTCTTCGCGAATGGCGCGTGGAAAATCGATTTTGGCTGTTTACGCGCTTTCCTTTTTCCACATTCGCGGTGGGCAACTTGTTGAGTCGACTTTTGTTGACACGCCGATGGCATGATTCTAAAAGAACAACGTTGTACTTGTTATTTCAGTGGAACAAAATAATATTTAGTTGACGAATGCCGCAGTGGAATTCAAAACACGAATTTCCGAAAAGTTGACGACGGAACATTGTTCAAATTAATCAAGAGCTTGAGTATCCACGAATTGAAGGACTTTTGGATCGGTGTATACGCAGGAATTTCCCTTCGATGTCGAACAATTGGAGAACGTCGAAAGCACGAGTAGTTGAGTGGCTGTTCATCGTCGTCGTCTTGAGAAATATTGAATTTCCTCTGACACAATATAGACATCAGAAGCAAAATTAATAAAGCGCTCAGTCAATCTTACGTACTTTGGGTTATGTGTTTCGCTAACGCAATGTAAAGTGGCTTTTGATTATAGTAAAAACCACTAAAAATTCGGTTTAAAAATCTCCTCAAAGTACTTGAATCCACCAATTTAGCATTGATCCGAATTTCTCATTAGCAACGTCGTTAGATTGAGCTTTCCTCATAAGAGCTTTAATTGAAAATCACGTTGAACATTATGTTAGTTTCTTGTTTGTACCAGTTGATTCCGCACAAAAGTACGGGCGAGCTAAGAGGGTAGCGGCATGAATTACGCGTCCTGCGGTTATTTAATTGCCGCAGATTACGTGATTGCTCTATTAGAAGTTCCGAGGTAGCGATAACGTAATTCGAGCTTTTGAATTGGCGCGTTTGTAGAGTTGATGTATAGGCTTGCTTGATGAATGCATGTATCTTATGTGTGGAACTTGATGAGGAGAATTTTGTGTTTTTGTTTCTTTTTTTTTAGCGAAACATAATTTAACTGAATTATTCTATTTGACAAGATTAATTTCAGCGAAGAAATACCAAATTTTTCACCATGGTAAATGTTTGAATTAAATTTTCTACCAAGATCCAACCCCATCGCGAAGTTTTAATATCGAGCCAAGAAAATAACATCTGTCACAATCTGCTTCGTTAAGTGTCAATCATACGTGAGTGATAGCTCAATTTCCACGCGTTTACACATCATTTTTTTGGTAGAAAATCACGATGGATCATCATCTAATTCTCAAATCTCATTTTCCAAAACAACGCTCTTGAACAATCGAAACTCGTTTAAATCTCTCAGCAGCTTACATTCTATCTATCTGATCTCGCACGAGAAAAAAATCATTTATAACCTCGTGGCTCCTCGTATCTCTCTCTCGCGTGCCGCAGAATCCGCCGATGACGGGTTGAGAATTTTCGCTCGTAAATTTTCCGATGGTTTCCGACACGTCACTCGACGTTTTGCCGAACTTGATGATTTGCACGCCATATAGCGTTGAGATTCTTCCGGGCTTTCATTGGGTTTCACGCATGAAAGCTTCTTTATCCCCTCTGCGGGTTTCCGGAATTTCACCGGCGCGGTGGCAGCCCAACACACACACACACAAAGGTACGAGAGCTAATTCGTCCGTTAGGGTTATTTATTGGCCTTGTTTTTGCGGGACCCTGTGTTCTCTCTGCTTTTTTTTTACCATCTCTCTTTCTATTTTCTTTTTCATTTTTTTTTTATTTATACGCGTTCGAACTGATTATTATTATTGTTATTATTTCCACGCTCTCCGCGTGCACGGGTATCCTTTCATTGTTTTACGCTGATAGGAGGGGGAGCTCGATTCTTTTGAAATGTAAAAAGTTTTTTATTGCAAAGACAATGGGAGGGTCATGAAATATGTATACCGTCATTTGTATACACGATGATAAATCGATCTAAGCGTTTCCCGTGAAATACCATTATCGTTTATTGTTACGGTCGATTTGCAAACATTTTTATATACACTCAAAAATAAAATTATATTTAAATTGATACGGATGAATTGTTATTATTAATTGATTGATGACAATCTTTAATTTCTTTAGGTATAATTCCTCAAAACATTTTATTATTATTATTTTTGTTAGCAATACATTCTTGTATCCCGAGACCCAAGTGTTTATACAATCGATTTTAGTTCGTGAGTTCTCTCATTAGTAAGCTATACCCAAAATCAGAATGAATTTCAAATCAACCCTCATGAATTTATAATCCGGACCGAGCCAGCATATCAATTGACGCTGATGAAATTCCCTTTGCCAACGTTTTTTCTTTCCTACTGCCTTCTCGCAAATGTTTAATGCGAAGGATCCCGGAAACGTCTGTGAAATTCATCAGTATATGACATTACTCACGAGCATTTAGCCAAATTACTCGGCTTACCTCTCTCTGTTAGGCTCCCAGAGCGAACTAAGTTATTCATAGCAGCTGCGCGGTTAATCGCATTTATCGAGCAAACTACTGAAGCTCAGATGTGTATAACCGTAAATTACGTTGACGCTGTTTCCGTTTATTTGGTAGCTTGTGTATATATATGTGTATGTGTGTGAGAGAGAGAAAAGCTTGATGGTGATAACGCTTCTAGTAAGTTGCACTTTGGCTCTCTTGGGAGTTTGCCCTGAGCTGCCCGCTGAGACTTTAGCTATACGAGATTTCGATATTCGTTTTAAGGTCTTTCAACCGCTTGGGATTCATTTGGCTTTTCCGCGCGAGTTATCGGCCAAACGCTTGATTTCACTTTTCGCCACTACGAGTTTCACTTGCTTTATCGATTGCTCCGTCGTGATGATAGATGTTTCAATGTTTTTGATGGTATATACGATACGCTGAAGTTTTTCTTTTCTTGTTTATCTTTTGTGATTTATCGGGTTGTGAGAATTTACAACAGCAACAAAATTGATTTTTATTCAAATGAAGTAGAATTTATTAAACGTTGAAGTAATATACGACCTCGGGGAGATAACAAACTTTTTTTTTATGTTTCAGACATTTCCATAGCTAGATGAAAAATCAATGGCACGATCTATCATCGATAAAAACTTTCGGCTATTATTTTGTCTCTGACAGGTGAGTCTCTTGCCATTTTATTTTCTTTGTTTTTTTCACTTGCGACTACGAATTTAATTTCAAAGTTATTTAATTTCAAGTGACAGGCGAAAAATTCATGACTTTGCAAATTATTTGAACTTTCGTTCGAAAACACCCACGTGTCAAGCGCGATATTCCTTTTTTTTATCGTGACAACTAATAACAACGCGAGTGTAACAAAGTTCAATGTGAATTCTCGTTTACAACTTATTCCCACGCTCTCGAGTGGTAAAACTGTTGGATAACTGCAACAGCTTACAATTTTTTTCAAATCCTGTATAATATATAAGAATTTTATATTGCTTTCCTTACCTTCTAAAGGAGTCCCGAAGGATAAGCAGTTTTATGAATAACCGCGTTAGTTTTCAAGTAGTCGACTAAGTTCGCGTTATCGCAGTTTACATTCTTTTTCAGTGTTTCGCGTCGTTTTCGTATACAAAGAAAATTTCAATTCAATTGACATTTTTTTATTCAAAATTTTGTTTTATTTTCACATTCACATCACACTGAGACACGTACTGCCTTTAAATCATAGTTTAAAGTTATCATAGACCAGTTTTCCAATAAAAGCCATTAATTTTTATTGGTTCTATCGATATTTGTCCATTTGAAAACACAAGAAATATTTATCCTTGACTTTCGAGCTGAATTTGCTCGTAAAGTACCCTCGCACGACGCGTCGTAACGTTCAATAAGTGGACCATCATTCGATTATTTTATCATTTGAAAAAGCTATAATAATAAATTTGTGGATGTGGCGAAAATGTTGGCGTGCACCGCGAAGGCGATGAAAACCGTGACCACCACAAACAATATAGCGAAAAGCTGTAAAAATTTATGAGGCACACTCCATGTACGTTTAGTGTCCCTCTGGGAGAGGGAATGGGGGAAGAGAAGAGAGACAGTGTCGCGCGGTTAGAAAACTGCAGTATTCTCGCGCTTTTAACTCGAGTATGCTCGACAAAACATGAAATTACGTAAGAGATAGGTATTGAAACTGATAAGAATTGAGCAGTTTGTTTTCTTTCTTTTTTTTTTTTTTTTGAGAGGTTTCGTAACCCTTTTACATTTCATTTTAGTTTTTTCTTTCTCAAATCCACAGTAAACGAAGAAAATAAAAAAAGAAAATTTACAACTAAAATTTCGATGAACGGCCGCCATAAAAATAAAAATCTAGATACAGTTCATTACTTTTTAAGTGTTGTACGGCTTTTGAGTATCAGTTTCAATTTATCAGTTTACCATTAAAAATCACGATCGACTTGAGAGTTTTTTTTTATAGGGACTCGCTTTACTACATCGATAATACTGCCACGTAAAACTTTACCCTAATTTAACTGCAAAATAATTTACCTTCGTAGTAAAAAATCGAGTGCGTACGTGTTTCTGAATAAAAAAAAAAAGTTGAAAAACCGATAGGTTCAGCAATCGCAGGGCGAATGGCTAAAATTAACTTATCACACCGCAGAGTCATATCGGAATAAATTTACCGTGCTCGGTTACTCGCGGTCGAAAGGAGTAATTACCCTTTCTCGCTCGCCTATCGATTATCAAGAGGCCTCTGCCTCACTCTCTTTCCATATAGCCGTGACGGTATACGTCCACTTTAATATCTAGACGCCAGCGGTGTAGTTATGCTTGCAGACCACGTAACGTAATAAGGAGTATATTGAATGGCGGCCTCGACAGACGTAGGACGTCGTACTGGGGTTCTGCATAAATTTCGTACATATTGTTATGCTCGTATGGGCAACACTGTGTGTGTGAATACTACTAGAGCTGTTTTTCTTCTGTTTTTTTTTTCTCGAGCAAGTTTTTGCATTCCAGTAGGGGTGAATGTTGTGAACTTGTGATTGACAAGGTCGCATGACTAACTTTTTTTGGTTGGTAAGATAACGTTTGTTAAATATTTTTAAATTTTCAGTGTTATAGCTTTGGATGAATTAAAAAAATTATTGTTTCGTTATGTTTCAAACAAAAAAAAATTATATTTTGAATGGAAAGATCACAGGAAAATTTTTCATCAAACAAGTTAAAAATAAATTTTTGGAGCCTCCCTTTTTTTGTAATTTCACGATTGAACGAACAATTAAGGGATGGAACATTGCGTTGTTGGCATAACATTTCCATATTTAACAATGCAACAGCAACGAGGTAACGATGTTACATACCCATGAAAATTGAATCGTACGTATGTTTCAAAGTTAGTTTCATCGTAATGTATGGCACGACAGCTTTCAAACGCCGGCAACATTTTGCTAACTTTTTGGAAGCTATGGTATACGCTCAGGAGATATTAAAAGTTTTCCGATGTACGTCGTTTTCAATTTTTCCAATAATTTTTGTTCGACTAAAAAAAGGTTCTTCGGGGAAAAAAATGTTGGCGAATAAAATTATAGTAAGATTGACATTCTATTTACACTTGATTATTTGTAATTTTATAAAGAAAATGAAAAGCTCGTGTTTAATGGACGAAAAATTTATATTTATAAATAAAAAAGTTTTTAACAACTGAATTTTTAAATAATAATTAATTGTTCTGGTATCAAAACAATTGACAATTATTTTCATACCACTCGCGTATAAACGTACACTAAGATAATATTATTTCTCATACATCTCGACAAAAGGACTATAGTAAAAACAAACTTTTGTACAGCACTCAATAAAGATAAAACTAGTTCAACAATGTCTTTTGTCGAAATAAATGTGTGTCGCAAAAATCGCTTACCTTGAAAAGTCCATACAAAAGCAGCAAGCAGCAAATGACACCCAGAGACGAACAAACGAGTAGTGCGATGTTAAACGTCATTGTCACTGCAAAGAACAAAAGCAAGTGAATTCTCTTTTTTTATTACACGCAAGCAGCAGCAGCACATTCCGCCAAATCGGCGATACAAAGTTTAAAAGTTTGCGTACGTACGAAATTCTAAAAGCGATTTCGCGGAGCGCCAGAGGAAAAAAAGTTTTTATATATGAAAATTTAGCGCGTGAAGTTGTTCGCGCGCGTATGACTTTTGAGTGAATTACAGTGAAAAGTACTTTCATCCACTTACCGGGGGACACTTCCTCCATGAGAACGCTGTTGGACTTGGGTTGCGAACGATTTCCCGTTAGATACTGGCTTTCGTCCTCCAGCACCGACGCCAAGGTAACCGCTATTACCGCATAATAAAACTGAAACATAAAAAGGCCAATGCTTTTAGACGAGACGGCAAAAGAAAACACACTTTTGACGAATTTTCTCTTCGATTCGATTCTTTCTCTCTCTCGATTTGTGATTTTTTTTTTATTTGAGCCGAGTGGCTTGGCGTAACGACTGTTTTTCCTACTTTCTTTTTTTTTTCAATTTCAAAAGCTTTTACAGCTGAAAGCTTAAATTTTGAAGACCTCTGTAAAGATTTGATAGTGTCGTGGGCAAACGTTATGGAACGTCAAGATTATAGATATACATATACAGTATCCGTTCTTTATAAGAGAATTTTTTTTATTCGTTCACATATAAAACTGTTACTGCAAAGAGTTTCACTCTCTTTTTTTTTTCATAAAATCGCGAAAGAAATGAGATTTCGCCGAGTTTCCGGTATTACTTCGGCTCTTCTTTATTTTCCAACATAAAGCAAAATCGCTTTTGGCGACAGGCGAGCGTGAAAATATATATATAAAGGCGGTGCAGTTTTATTTTATCGCTCGCCCTTGCACTAATCTCTTCCTTTACAAAATCCAATAAATCTTTTTTTATTCTTTCTTTCAGACAAAAAAAAACATACCAAGCGCTATTCATCTTTTTTTATTTCACTAAAAGAAAAAAAGTTCTGATGCCTGATTATAAATTCTATTCCTGAAACTTGAGAAATGTAAATCTTTCTTTCCAAGAGAAATGTACCTTGCCTATGCAGGGAAAAAAAAGAAAGAAAAACGGAGGAACTGAAAAGAAACAGCGAAAAGTGCGAAGGAGAGAAATGACGCGAGAAACGTCTTGAAAAAAAAAAACGAGTCAGAATGATGTATAGAGGGAACGATCAACAAAAAAAAACGAAGAGAGAGAGAGAGAAAAAGTCAAGCACACGTGCGTAAAATTGCCACTTTGCGGGCTCTTTATAGGCCAAATCGTATCTTTGTTTTTTGCATGATCTTTCACACATGAAATGTTAAAAAAAAAAGTCAATGGGGCTTTACGGAGCCATTTATATCGGTGAGCTTTTTGTGTATTTCATTGATCGTTCGATGGAATATTTTTCAAGCGCTATTCATACTCTTTTTTTCTATTCTACCTTTTGAAGAATACTGCAAAGAAATTTGAGCTTTATTTTATTGCTTCGAATAAGCGTACGATTGTGTCGACAGTCCTTTGACTTTTACTTTTGTATAATAGTGACTATGCAAATTTTATTTGAGCTTATTTCATTGTCAGAATAGTATATTGTACATATCTGTCGGTGTGCATTTGTATGATATTGAAATTCATTAATGGAATATCGAAATTGGATCATCCTTTCTGAAAAGAGCCCTGATTATTGAAACTCTCAAATGGTTTTGATTGCAAGAAAATCCATTGGGGTATTGTTATTAGTGGACCAGTCTCTCCCATCACTTTCCGCATCGTTCCGTTAATTAAATCATAAATTAATCCACAGAAAATTAATATAATCGAGTGATTTATTACGCGATTGCATGACGCAATTTACTCCATTTGAAACGTGAAACTACCGAGTTATGAAAGTGACAAGAGATCAATCGAAGACAAGTAATTGGAAGATTTCTTTTTTTGTTCTTCCTCCTTGTTTCTTTCCTGAAATCCCATCGGGGTAAAAAGCACCTGACGAGGACGAGAAAGACGAGTCGTGTCTCGAGTGGCGATCGATCGCTTCTCGGTGACATTATTGAAATCACTCCAGCTTCTCCGACAAAATCTTCTTGGAAGTGGCCTCTTCAATCTTTAACTCTTTGCCACTTTGTTTGGAATAATTATAAAGTCTCGAGGTAACGACTCGATGCGCCTCGGGGATTAAATCTTCGAGTACATTGTAAATTCTAAAAGACGCTTCTTCGGACTATCGAATTTTTTTCCATTTGTTCGTAGGTGAATTTTCGTCGACATTTATATCGGAATTTAATATATCAATTAGTTTGGTAATATGTTGCCCGGGTTCATGTACAATGAACTTCGGAACGAGATAATACATCATCGCGGCGAGTTTCATTAGCAGAGTAATAATTTCGCCGTGTAGTACTCGATCAATTCGAATTCGCACAATTTTACATTAGATACCGTTGCTCGTTTATGTGTATGGCATTATGGAATAATAATTTATCCGTCTCTTCACATTGCGACATACAATTATTTTCAGCTCGTATCGAACGATGCAACGCAACACTCGATATATATAATCAAAAAGAAAAAAAAAACTGTGATTAAGAGGATAAAATTCATCAAGTTGAATCCCAATTGGGCAAACAAATCCATCACGTAAAGGTTGACAAAAAAAAACATCGGCCAATCAACATTCACAGCGGAGAGATTCCCGCGAGGGTTATATACACACGCAAAAAAAAAAAGAACAAATCGATGCAATCATTCGTGTTATACCGACGAGGGATAATCTCGCGAGAGATTACGACTTGCGACTGTTATCGGCTCCGCGCGAAATTCACTTTCATCCGATGAGATTGCTCTGGGGAAGTTGTTGCGTCGTCGTCGCGACACATTGGATTTATTTGATTATCTGTGAGACTTAGACTCGAAGATTAATATACGTCGGGGAATTCATATCTCGAGATACGTAATTAATGCTATACGACGTTAATTTCCATATTATTAACGGGACAATGCGATGATGTGTCGTATTCGTTTGATTACCTACTGCAGTTTCAATGCAGTTTGTGCTAAGAGTGGATTTATCGAAGGTACATTGTGTAGGTACATTGTATATATATACAGTTACTCGTAATTCTCCCGAAGTGCCGGGATCAAGTGATTATAAATAGGTTTCTAAGTGTCAAATGATCTATTGTGCCTCGAGACTTACTTACATTAATCTACATGTTATTATTGTCAACGTTGTATGCACGCTTTACCAGCGTACATTTCGTAATGATGAGTTTTTCATCGAAAAAAAAAGCATTTGTCCATAGAAAAACTCGTAGATGTTGTATCAAAGCCAACAGCTTACATTTCTTTCGAAAAATAAAATTCTCCTTCGAACGCGCTTTTATAATTGGAGCACTGAAATAGAGAGAAAAGTAGAACAAATTCTCCAATAAAAATAATAAAAGTTACCCTTTGGCATAAAAAATCACAAATACTAAAATTTGAATATTCTACAGTAAAAAAAAATTCAGAATCTAAAAAAAATTTTCAAACTTCTACCACAATCGATAGCAAGTTCCACCGAAGGATTGATAGTCTCGGATAACATTCATTGATCCAGATTGAATTCCGTCCGAATTCACGTTAATGTAGTTCAAACAGAGATACGAAAATACCCACCTCGGAGGTTCCCTTTTTACAGTCATAAATCGCAGTGTCTCGCGATCCTTCTTATTTATAGCTGTAACACGAGCAAATAAATCATTTCTTTTATTTCAACACTTCAATTTTCCTCGTAAATCATGTCCTACGTCTTTTCGCCAACTAGTCAGACAATCCTCCTTCATCTTTTCTCTCTCTCTCTCTCTCTTTTTGCATATCTGCCATTCTCGTCAAAACAATGCCAACCGCGATATACGTCGGTCTGATTTATCACTCGTACCGTAAACTTTCACAGCGCTGAAAATTGAGATGAACGTCTGCGCGAAACATAAAAGTCTATACTCGCGCCACGAAACCTTAGGACCTTACTATTGAACATTTCGTACTCGATGAATGCGTACATTTTCTCGATGAATACGTACATTTTCTATAGTTCGCGTTCGAATAATTTATCGCCCAAACTTTTTTTTTCGCGGATACTCAAGATCCGTGGAAGATCATTTCTTTTATAGCGTGCGGGTAAAGTAATCATAGCTGTTTTCTTTTTTTTGTTTTGGTGATGAATATTACGCGAATTGTAGATACTACTGTGCGTGTATACCGACAATTTTTCTCGCGAGGAACAAGCAGCCGGAGATGGATGGGAGTTACTTTTATTTCTCGCGGTGTTAACGTCCGGAGTTTCATATTAAAAATTGTGCGCTCTTTACTTTTCACAATTGTTTGGCTCCACAATCTCTTCGCTTTTTTTTCTTTTTCGAAGCTACAACTTGCTTGCTGCGCTATTTTTTTTATTATTTTACGTTTTTTTCTTCATTCTTATCATTATAAGTGAATATTACACTGTACGCAAACGACGCTTGGTTGAGTCATAAAAGGCAGTGGAGTAGGCAATAAATACCTATCACATTGTCTTATTAAGGTACTTTGCAAAGGTGCGTGAATAAGTAAAAGGCATTAAACATGCAATTTTCCCCGAGCGAAGCACATTCACGTGTCGCACTTTGGCCGATGAATAATGAAGCAAGTTAACGAGCGAGATAAACATCCATACGTGTACGTTCTATTGTTCGCTGCGGGTGTATATATATGAAGCTCGGTTGGAAAATAATTATATTGAAAGTTTTTTTTTCTCGAAGGCTTTATACGCCATGAAATTTTTACACTGCTATCTGATAAAGGAAAAAAAATAACGCAGCGATATTCCATTACGTTTTTTTTTGTGCCTCGTCTGACTATACGTAGTCTTTTCTACTCGCGCGCGGTTTACGTTTCCCTTTAAAAACTTTTGCGGCGACAATGACGAAAAAAAAAATACAATTTCGTTTACAACCTTAGAATAACATTGGAATGTTGAGAAACGAGAAGAATGTCAGTGCTTAAAATTTTTTTTTATCCTTCAAGCGTAACTCTAAACTGATCGAGTTTAACGTACCGACACACTAGGGCGCGTCTCGGTGCAAATAATAAAAAGCAAAGTACCATTTCAGTGTCCGAGGAATCATAAAATTTCAACGCAGCCGACATCCGCGCGTTGCACGCAAACAGCATTTCGGGCTAAAATAAACAGCTCTTCTCTCTGTCTCTGTCTCTCTCTTCTGTGCGCTGACGTGCAGTTTTACGGAGAGAAAACTTTACAGCCGTGTCATTAAATTTAAAGGGATCTGGCCGACGATAGCTTCAGAAAATGATCGTTTCGTTCGCGACTACTAGCTGCTGCTGCTGCTGCTGCAAATTACACGTGATTCGATTGTTGGTGATATCATCGAGTTTCCGTGAGAAATTGAGTTTTACTACGGGTCGTCGAGGGAGATTGTTGATAGGTTCGCGATTCGTTATCGATCAGATGATTTTATGCTCGAGATGAAAAATGTTGTTGCGGAAAGTGTAGTTGCAATTTGATGAGATCCTGAGGCTTGAAAAAAAGAATTTTTTTTAAAAGGTAGCTGTACCCAATTTGGGACTATTTGACAAAAGGGCATTTTTTAGTATCTGAATCGTGCGCGAAACGTATAAGTAAGTTGTAACATCAATGTTTTTCACTTTTCAAGTATTATAAGTTAATTAGCATGATCTGACAATGTCACACTTACGTATAAACATTAATTTTCAAAAATATAATGAAAATCGATATTTTATCATTGATAAGTGGAATAAGAATATTTATTTTGACTAACTATCAAGTTTAGTCTTTGATTATTCACAGAACTTCAAGACTGGAACGTGAAAAAAACATTTTTGTGATGTTAATTCATAATCTATTATTAATTTTCGATGTAGTCCCAAATTGGCGCGTCATTTGGCTTATTTACAAGCTAGAAAATTTTTGGGGAGTGATTTTGAAAAGGTGAAAGAAGACGAATCGAATGGTATATCACAGTTTTATGTTTAGATGTGTTAGACTAACTTAAATAATACATATTCATTAAAATGGAAATTTAATGAGCTGAAAAATTTGGTCGTCTGAGCACAAAACAGCTGCTGCAAAGCAGATTTCGTCTTTGGGAATGATTTGAACCTATGGAACTTTCATTATTTGATAGTACGAATATAATGCCATAGTTTAGCACTGCCAAAGCATCGCGAACATTTCAAAACCAAACATAGTCCCAAATTGGGTACACCTACCTTATGTTAAAATTTAATGGATGCACACAAGATGACGCCCGAATAATATAATTTATCATTCGTTTCATTTCGTTATTGATGACAATGTAGAAAATGTTCATGAATATTCTAATTCATCTCAACTCGTGATGAGTTTATTAACATTCTAACTTACCGTCGCAGTTTTGTGCTTATATATTATATATACTGGTAAGACGTCATGGCGAAACAATAAATCTTTCCGAAATATCATCACACCTATCTGATTTCACCGTGGGGCCGTCAGACAAAGTAAATATACTGTCTTATTGAGCCGGGATACCCTTAATTGATTTCTTTTTCTTCGCTTGTTTACACGTACGCCGAAAAACTTTCTGCTTGCTTTGGGTATTTTCTTTGAGCAATAAACGAGATTGAGAGTTGTCGAAAAGGATTTGCTCTATTTTTTAGGTTTGATGATGCGTGATTTACTTTTTTTTTATTAAATAGCGGGTTGATAGATCACCTGCTAACTACTATTAACTTCAGAGGAAGGGTAGAATGGCAAATGGCAAAAAAGTTTATGAAATATATATCTTGATTAACGATCAGCTGAGGGCTCCTCAGCTGATCGTTAATCAAGATATATTTATACCATGGAGGGTGCTATACTTCAAACATTTATGAAATATCATTTGCTTATAAGAGCGAGCACTTCAAATCTAAACATAAACATAGATTTGCATCTATATCTTTGAAATTGTCCCGTTTTTTAAATATTTACTTTAGTTAAGATTTTCAAGTGCAATGAAAACTCTCTTACGTTTTTCATAAAGTTTATTTCGCGAAATATCGTCATCCTAAGTGTCAATAAAATATAGCTTTCGCTATAGATATGTATTTACTCGAGACTGTTTTATTTTGACAAACTCAAACAATAAAGAAGAAACTCAACTCAACTGTTTTCCATCCATTAAGAATCAGCAAAAGGAGAAAAAAAGAAAAAAAACACAACCACAAAAAAAATATGACAAAGCAAATAAAATAAGTGGCCTTGATGCAAACCACGTCAGAAATACGATCGTCAAAACAACGGGGCGGTCGCGGCACTTAAACTGATATGCCGTATATATACTATATATATACATAAATATTGGTAAAGACAATATGAAACCGTTGCACCATAAACTTCCTCTATACCCTTCACAGCAGCGAAGGAGCGAAACTGCTGATGAAAAATTCGTTCGCTGTCATAAAATTTATACGTGACACGCCTCGTGATAAATCGAGAGCTTGTGCAAGCTCGTACTATTAGGAGAATCTTGTATTTTGTAAACGTTGTGTGTGTGTGTGGGGTAAAATAAAAACTGGACCCTGGAAAAAGTATATATAAACTCGCTATAGTATATATGCGGATGTGAACTTTAATAAGACGGCGAGAGTGATGTGCTCGCGGTATCATGATGCTAGCGAAGCAGAAATAGAGTTGATGCTATTTTTCCGTGTCCTGCTTTCGTAAAAGAGCATGTAGCGTGACGTTTTCTTCCTTCATTTTTCGTGACTTTTTGCGTGCTTTTCCGATAATACCTCGAGACTATGACGGATGATGCTCTTAAATTTTGGATGCACGGAAAAAAAAATCGAAAAGTGATTACTCTTATGAAGGAAATATGGTGTGAAGATTCTTTTGGAGAAAAAAGTAAAAGATTTAAGCGTTATTTAATTGTAATTGTATTTTTAAATAGAACAAATTCTTGGGATAATTCTTAAATGCTAAATGGGGTGGTTTTCACCTCAGCGCTATGTTTGTAATCGAAACCAATAGTTATTTTTATCAAATATTTATTTATACATATTTGGAAAAAAAATTTTTTTTCAAAACTCATTTTAAGGGGAGAAGTTTAAGGGTTAAATTAATCTTTTGCATTCATAAGCCTTTCTTAGCGCAAAAAATAAAATTTTAATTATTTTAAATAAATACTCTCCAAGTTATCATCTTTATTTTTGAAAAAATATAAAATACTACTTTAATACATCGCGAACAGGATTCTCGTACAAACTCCAATATTTTATGATATTGCATTTCTTTCTGTTGTTTGATATAAAATCGTCTCAAGTGTCTTGACATTGCAATCGATACAATACGGTATACATTTTACTTATCTTCACAAAATATTTCTCGCTTTATGAGAATACGGAAAACAAGATTTTTATGAGACGTTCGAAATGAGAGCAAAACGTAGTCGGGACTTTTTATACGGTAGTACTTTTCTCATTTTGTTGAACTTCGTAAAAGATAATGCACGGAAAAAAAGATAACTAAATTTTGTAAATATTTAGGCACTATCAAGTTAAAAGTATAACGATAAACAATTAGAAATAATGGAAAATTGTTGTAAACAACGTCGTAAAAAATATTTACATTTTATTTACATTTAATTATCAATAAAATTTTACAATTTCTTAATAAAGTCGACGACTTATTTCGAAACCCCTCCGATCGATCTTTACAGCTCAATATTGTCAAGCGATCATTACTAGTTGACGTCGGCATTTTTTTTCTGGAACGCGTTCTGCTTCATTACTTCTCCCTCATCGTGGTGTTTCTCGATTAGAGCGATTGTCATGTTCCCTCTCGAGCTGCGATATAGAGAGAGAGAGAGAAAAAAAACGCAGTCCTGTCATTACTACGAGGCATTCATTATTTTACGACGTCCTCCAGTCTATTTTTTTTCATTTCTTTTCTTTTGATGATATAGATGTATAAAATTATTCACACAAGATTTCGATTTATGTATTCCTTTTTAAATAAGTTAGTTAGGTTTGCAAAATCTTTAGACAATATATACAAAATTTGTCTATTGGGCAATCGATAAATGTAATCGATTTATCATCGAGTCTCATTGAAAAATATTACTGCTATAACTGTTTTCCTATTTCACTCTTGTAATCAAAGTGACAGCGACGTTTTAACAACTCTCGTAATTAAAGTCTCTCGATATACAGAGATGTCGGATTAATAATTCCGCGAGGAAAATATATCACCTCGTAAACTGACCTTTTCCGGATATCAAAATTGTACGCACTCGTAAAAAAAAGCACTTCCATAGTATAAACTTGCCACTCCGACGTAATAAAATTCAAGCAGCGTCGATGCTATATTTTTTAACACATTCTTTCAGGCCATTCCTCTCCTTTTCTCTTCATCTCTATATCTCTCTCACGGCAAGAGTTTCTTTTTCCTCAAAAGTTGCCGCGAATGTACAAACGAGAAGAAGAAAAAAGGCGTAAAAGATGCACACACGTGTGCTTGTCAGTTTTAATTAACTTTGCGGTGGTGCGGGAAAGGGTATATACGTGCGAATTTAACCAAGCAAGGAAGTGCGCGAAACGAGCTAGAAGCCATTGTCACTAGACCGGAAAGGTGGAGGCTTGATAAAAGCAAGCGTTCGCGTTCGGATAGTTCTAAGCTTGAAAGCTTGTGACCGCAATAATTATTATGCACGCCCTTTTTGCTTAGTCGTGAAATTTTTTTTCCTCAAGATTTCGGCGGTTTCGAGACGTGTTGAACTTTGAATAAAATTCAGTTGATAAAATAAAATGTCATTTGTTAATTCTAGACTTATTAGTGTATATTCATGAATATACTTCACAATGAAGTAAAATGTCAGAAAGGAAAAATTTTCTTTTACATGAATAAAAAAAAATTTAGTTCGCTGACTGCGGACAAAAAAAAATTAAAAGCTACAATGAAATTGTACAGCAACATCATACCACGAGAAGTGAAAAAAAAAATGTATGTAGCAAGCAAGACATGAGCTAGAAATTAAACGTTGAAGATACTTTTGAACGAAGTTGTTTATGTTTTTTTTATTACAATATTTCGGCTTGTGTATGACAAAATTATTTTTTATTAAATATTTGGAGTTGAGGGAGAATGAACTCTGTTACTCAATTGGAGCACATGACTATTTTATTGTTCAATATGAACAATAAAATAGTCATGTGCTCCAATTGAGTAACAGAATGAACAATAAAATAGTCATGTGCTCCAATTGAGTAACAGAGTTCATTCTCCCTCAACTCCAAATATTTATTTACATCTTCGGAGCATCCCGAAAGGGAAAACAAATTTTAATTATTTTTTATTTCAATTTCATTTTCGAAATTTGCTCGCGACACTCAATTACAACAAAACCGCACGACTCTTTTGATTACAAGAAAGACATAATCAAACGAATTACGCGATGTTCACGACACTTAGAAACTGCACTAATTGCCCCAGAGAATATAATTGCAATTAAAAGGCGTTTTCTAATTCTAATTATTACAGAAATTCTCATTGCAATACCGTAGTTCTCAAGTGGCTTTTCATTCAGCTTGGTATAATCAAACTTTATCTGCAAAGCTAATTTATTCCTTCACCAATTTCTCCGTATGAAAGGTAAGGGTGTTCAAAGTTTTGATGGAGAGTTAAATTTCTAAGAAGTTGAATCGAATTCTCTCGAGATAGCCAACTCTTCATCAAGCTAAAATAGTCGGATTAATTCGTTGCAGTACTTATGGAAATTGAAGTAACAAAGACGTTATTCATACTTTTTTTTTTGAAGCGTTGAAACACACTGGCAGTGCACACGTCGCATTGTGGCAATTACTTTATCAGTGTGTACATCGCATTATGAAATTACAAAGAAGTGTGCATTTTCTTAAGCGTTAAAACACACTGCGGCAACGCATACATAGTACTGTGGTAATTACATTATCTCTGTGAATTTTTTTATAGAAAAGTTTGTGATGTTAGACTACTGTGATATTATTAAAATAATTATTTGACAACACTTGAAAAATTGCAATAAGTACAACACGAACAACACGAGTACAACGTAATACGACACTTTTGATCGAATAAATTTTTAGTTTAAAATTCGGTGCGTACCGATGAAAATCCATCGGAGACTGTGTAACGACGTCAAAGAGAAACACGCGAGTGTTTTAACGCTGCACTCGCGGCTAGGTAACTAATGCAATAGAACGAGTAAACTGAGTAATCGTGTATGGGAAACAGAAATGTAAATATGGACAGCTATAAAACTATCGTGCCAATCGTGTATGCCCATCCATGTTTTTCATTATATCAAAAGGATTTCCATTCTCACGTGAATAAATATTCGTCGATGCGGTGAATATATTCATTTCGTGTTTGCACATCTTTCGCGTGGTTCCGCTAAATCCATACGCGATATTATTTTATTTGCTTATCCGTATTCATGTTGGTAAATAGCAAAGATTTCGTTTATATATTCATTTATTTATTTATTTCACGATTGAGGTAAAATTTTATAATAAACGAATTATAAAGTTACGTATGTACATTACGTTAAAACTCAATGGACAATCCTCGAACAGAGATTTTGAATTCTGAGCTTATTTCAAGATTGCGCAAATGAGTATTCCCCGAGAGTGCTCAGATATTTGGATTATTTTTTACGATAAACAATTTGGTTTTTTTAGACATCATCTTTTACATCTTATTTTTTTTCTAGGATGCTGATAAATTTGGAAACGTGAGTTTTTTTTACGCGGATTCGACAAAAAAAAATTCTTTGATTGAGAATTCTTCTGTCATACTTTAAAAAAAATCGAACTGAAAATTTAACGAAAATTTTTGGAATTTTTAATCTAGTTGAGAAAAAAAAATTAACACAATTTCAAACTTGACTAGCTGATGATATCAACGACCTTATTAATGTTCAATAAGCTCGTGTCATCGAACGAAACAAGTATGTAACGCCAACACGAGTATACAAAGCAGAGCCTCTCAATTGCAGGATCAACATACAACACACACACACACGCACGTTCTCTGCACCTCAAAGCCACACGCGTTTGCAATGCTTTTAAGCGTAGCACAAAGTTTGTCAACTCACCACGGTGTAAACGGCACAAGCGAAGCTACCCCGGCGCACCGACCGCCAGCAGCAGCAGGTCAGCATTATCGTCATTGTGTCTACTTGATGATATCTCGGATATTTTTTTTTACATCCTTTTGAAGTCAATCTCACGTACGACACTGTCTTTGGGCAGCAAAGCATGCAACAAGCACGCCACGTTCGCGAACACTCATTTTTGGATTTTTTTTTTTATTTATATGTATGTATATGTATGTCAAGAGGACTCGCCGGCGAGACGCTCCAGAGCCAACTGCTGATGCTTTGCCCGCCAAGCTTTCGTATCCCATGTGCCAAAGCTTACGCCTGCGCGTTGTGCCAATGCGCGAGCTTCTAACAGGTTGGGGAGATTTTTTTTCCAAGAGAGGGATGCTGTTCTTGAGGGTGGTGGAAGGCTTGTTTCAGTAGACTTGTCGATGTGAAGTTATGATTCTTTTTTTTTTAGGTGCTGTGTTGACAAAACAATGGTTTTTTGACGGAAAGAGGAATTTAACTTTTTGTGTAGTATTTTTTTTTGCTATGTTAGTCCTTCAAGTTTAATACTATATTTTTCATACAAGCTAAGCTTATTTTCTTTCGTCACTATATTTATATTACTTTAAAAGATTAACGAAAAAATACGTTTTCTTTTGTGGCTTCAGGTACACACCTTTCAAACTATAGGAACACTAGAAACTAGATTGCTATCAAACATCAATTAATTGTAGTTTGAAATAGATTACTAAATTCTCGGTATGATCGCGCGAGAAATGTGTAATATGAAATCCCATCGAGAGCGAATACTCGAATGGATCTCGACATTTCTGTGGCTTTCCTCGAAGTAATAATTAGGTTTTCCAACATTCACGAATACACAACGACGGTATTCAAGTTTCTATGACATTTCGTATTCGATATGTCGATAAGTCGATCACACAACAATTTCAATATAGTTGCGCATTTCGCTTGCAAGCTACGTTTCTGCAAAATTGATTTATCGCATCAGCATACAGATCAAGTCGATACAGATTGAGCATAATGCGAGTAAAGTATAATATAAGCCAATTAAATGTATCGGTATATACGTGACAAAAGTAAGTATATCGTATCTATGAGAAAAGCCATCGATATGACCGACTTCGATAAAGAAAATTCATTAGTTGCCATCAATTATTTTCTTGATTGAAATTTCTCGGACACAACTTTTGTCGTTGGGGATAGAATAACAATACCGTACACACGCACACACGCCCACACACACACACACACCATGTAGGATCTCCCCTCCTCTGCGATACAGCATCTGTCGGCACTCAATGGGGGGCGGATTATATCATCTCTCTGTCCCCGTGGTGTCGCCGCGTCTGTCTATTTTTGTATCTGACTTGTGTAATTGATCGGCTGTGATTAATAAGGCGTTGTTTTCGAGGATATATAAGTTATATGTTCTTTCGAGGAACTTCAACGGTGACAATTATGTTTGCAGAGAGAATGATGAAATCTGATGTTGTGTTTCTGTAGTTAATTTGCGAGTGTAATCGAACGAAGTTTTATGCTATGAAGAAGAATACAAGAATCAAAAAACGGAATGAAGCATTAATTATTGCGATGTCAAATGCAGCTTTCATTCTATTGAACTTTGATATCAAACGACTTTACGGAAGTATTAGAACATCATCAGTGTCATCCCCAAACCCATAACGGCGTTCACTGGGGAAATTGAAACTGTCAACCTTGGGAGTAAAGTATCCCATGCTACGCAACTTAAATTACTTATCAAGCAGCGAGATTGTACGAAAATACGGTCTATTTATATCGCTCGAGAAAAGGCAGTTCACAGGATGTAGCGTCATTGAAGTTGTCACCGATATTTTTTCAGTTACATTTGATATTTTCAGAAACAGATATCGTCACAAAACTGACTTGATTCACAGCGTAAGTAAAATTTTTATGATGTGATAAGTGATAATCAACTACGAATCACACATCACATTACGAAATCCCGATGCCAGCGCATATAAATTTTTCTACTTACACATATAGAAGATATTTAGATTTATTTTTTATTCAATGTAGTTGATATTCTGCTATTCAATGTATTATTCAACGTTGTCACTAAATAGCTCTATTTATCGGATATATAGTGATTAGCAATCACAGATAGAATTAAAAGAATCCCATTTTCTTTTATCAAAACTCTAATCTATCGTGTATAGTGCATCAGCAGTTTAATCATCGGGAAATCGGAGTATAGGCGAACGGATAATTTGAAAGCCGAGCCCGTCAATCATGAGCCGTTACTGATGCAGCATTTTGACGTTGAATAGGTTTCCACGTATCCGATTATTTTATAGGCCTGATTATTGACCGTTTATTTGAAAGCTTATTTTGCAATGATTTATTGATTTTTTTATAGTTCAATTATTGTTGATATTATTTGTGGCGTTCGAACATTCTCGTTCGAAACAGACTATTTCGAGATGACAAAAACATCACGGAGTTCCTAGGCAACGGAGTCAACGAAAAAAATCACCAGTCTGTTCACGTCTGCCCAACTCTATTGATACGATAATTTGCTCGTTAACTTCGTTACAAAAGTCTTGTTGTTTAATGAAGTTGTTGTTTAACTTTCTCTTCAATTTATTATTTGTAAATGAACACGTATTTCTAATCGATTGACGGCCCGACTTATAACAATATTATTAAAATTCTCACTTAAAATTTAACATTTCTTTGTGAGTTTGCGCTTGTTTTTCATATTTTAAATAACAGAAAATAGTTAGAGCAATTAAAAAAAATTTGAGCTTGTTATTCCAAATGAAAATCGAACTACGTTCCCATCTATACATCAGTGATGAGAAAGTAGGGTAAAAGGTTCGATACGCCGCGAAATGAAGTCTCAGATTTCCGCCCTAAAAAACCCCCTTGCATGCAAGCTTCGACATCGAGATCAAAGGAGAAAGTCGAAGCCTCGAGCACGCGTGAACGACCAGTTTTTTTCATCGTTCAAGGAGCTGCCACTACCGGTCGACTTCAAAGCTAAAGAAGAGAGAAAAAGTCGGAAACGTTGGAAATATATTGCTCTCGGCGGCCTAATGCACGCTATTCCCGTTGCGCGCGCAAAAAAAAAAAAGAAAAGAAAGTTCGATCTCGAAACTTTTTCCGGTTCCAGAGGTGAATTGATTGCTACGTGGCAATCTGCACCAACCCCTCGGAATCATTGTTAATTTAAGCTTTGCGTGTTTGTGTATACTCGCGTAGAGATGTGTTTGGCGTGCGAGACTTCCGGATGGGATTTTTACGGAGACGAGTTGCGTGTGCTTTAGTGATAAAGTTTTTTTTATTTCGGATTGCTGTTTTGTTGATACGGATGAATTTGGCTCGGCGAGTAATTGGTTTTGTGGGCGGAAGAACTTTTCTACTAATGGTCTGACTGAAATTGACCAATACTACTTGAGACGTTCGAGTGACAACTTATATTGACATTGTTATCGATAATGAATAAAAGTTTGTTTGTGTTTCTTTTTTGTAAGAAGACGGATCTGAAATTAATTTTGTTGGGTAAGAAGTGTACATTTTCGACTTGCAAAATAAAACTATTTCTTACACAAGTTCAACTACGTAAAAGTTGGGGAGATAGGAAAGCCTTACAATTGGAAAAAGAATCGACGTTCTTTTACCAGAAAAGATACATTCTGCCGCTAGACTTGGAAAATCCTTCCAAGATTAACATTCCGCAGCAAAAATCTTCTTACAACGCCTTTTCAACTTTTCGATTTCTCGTACTTCTGCCAGTATAATTGAATTTTCCGAGTTTCGATATTAAACATTTTTAATAATGTCTTCATTCGAAGAACCAGAGCAGTAGAATTCTTCGCAATACTTTTGTATATACATTCAATAGACAACCTTCCCAAGTAAACTCCACCGTTCTATTTTTCAAAGAAAATAAACAACCTCAGCAAAGAAGAGGAAAAAAAAAGAATCTTCATTTCGAAATATCGCGAGTGTGAATAAGAAATCGCCTTGTGCATTGTTAAGTCGCGCAACTTTTACACCAGCGGTAGCAAAGTTTACGCAAGGGAACGCTTCACCCAAAGCCGTATATTATTCGCAACTTAAAGCTTGCAAGCCTCTCGCGCCTCGTTCGTTGCCTGCAGAGAGCGAGGGATGCGCTCTAATTGGTCTGCGCGCAAGCTTTAAAGATGAAAAAAAAAATATATCGAGCAACTTGGCTTTTTTTTCTTTACTCTTTTTCTTTGGCTTATTGCACGCAAGCTGCTTACCGACAAAGTTGGTGATTTGTTGTGGCTGATTTTATCGCGGCTCTGATTAATACTCCCGAGTTAAAGCAACTTGCACGCGCGAGGAAACTTTCGAAGACTGTTTTCATCTGAAGTGAACTTTCAATTTTTTTTTTTCATTTAGGTTATAACGAAGTTGCAAGATTCATTTATTGCTTTCAATACGGTTTCTTTTTTTCTTACGCTCGATTGGATTGTGTAAGAGTAATGTTTTATTTATCTACACTTGAAAATCTTTTCTTTTAAAAGGAACAAGCTTTCGAAAACAAAGTTTTAACTTCTCGTACATTTTCTGTGGTTTCTTTAATAACGGTAGTACTCCCACTTTCAGAGTATGAAAAGGCCATTATTTTCGCTGCAATAAATACAACCACTGGAATCCGGCTCATTGTGTGGAAAATTCTCCATTTCTCTTGTGTCTATGTTGGTTGCAGCAGTTGACATGGCATTTTTCTATGGGAGTTATGTTTTGGTCCGAACTCGTTAAAAAAATGTAAGATGGATTCCATTTATTTTTAATAAAGTTTTGATTAATTTGTTCATGGGAATCAAAATATTTGTATTCTTAGAAACGATAATTTCGATTTCAAGAAAATTCAGTTCGTTGTAACAATGATCTTAACATTCCCGTAAAAATTAATCGTGTGTAAAAAAAACGAAATCAATCCAATAGAAAAAAAAGAAGGTTAGATCGATGCTTATGTAGTCTCGCTTAACATTCAGCTCACTTGCGAGCCCCATTTTATTCTGACATTCCAATTTTCTCGAGTCGTCGATGAAAGCCGAAGAGTTCTCTACCATTACCTTCGATCATGTTCTACTATCGAAGCTCGCTGACAAGTACTTCCCACGTTATTTGATTAACAAATTTCTTTCTTTTTCTTTTCTCCCTCCGTGAAAATTCATTGGAATTTTTTTTTGTATGAAATATTCATTTAATTTTTCGCCTTAAATTGGCACGGTAAGCTCTGGTATTCGTTTTTTTTTTCATACAATCTCATTGTTCTTCACGGACCCTGAAGATTTCAATTTCGTTTGACTAATGGGTATTGAATAATTCATGAATATAAAACTGCCTGACTTATGAATATAATAGAAATCATACTCAAAGTCAAATAAAGCATTATTGCCTATAAATTGAAATTATTGCAAAGGTTGAAATAAATGTTAATCGAGAGTATAAATTTTATTATTTTTTCTATTCAAAATATAGTTTGCTTATCAAGTACATAAACGTCAATTGTTTCATTCTTACACATCGTCTAAGAACATGCAGTCACGTCAACAGACAAAAAATGAGGCTTATTAAAATAAATTTCATCTAAGTAAATAAAAAGTAATTAACAGTGTCGATCTTAACAATGCACTTAAAAAATAAAATAAATTGTCAACTAGTTTATTGCACATTTTGTAAAATTATCTAAAAAGGAATAATAATAATAAAAAAAGAAGATTAATAATTGTAAATGGCCGCTCCTTCTTTGGGTTCAGTCTTGAACACGAATTTGGATAAGTCAAGGCCTTTAGCTTGCTCGTCGTTCGCGTAAAATTTTTCCTTCAGACGAGCGACGAAACTCTGTACTTTGTCGCTCGTCGTTATCGCCACGACGCAACCACCCCAACTGCGAACAGAAAAATATTACGTAATAATGAACGGTTATTGACGCAAGATATCAAGTTGAAGATATCGTTCTACTTTTATTTTTTTTATTAATTGCCTTGTTATTTTTAACGATCGGAGGATTCTCGAAGTGGAATCGAATTGTTTCTATAGCGATTCGTCGAAACAAAAATGAAATTCCAATCAAACGTATTTGCTGTTCGTTTGTGTATCTAATGTGTTAAAACTTTAATTCGTAACTGGTTTTCAACGGTATTGCGCACTTGATCTAACAAGTCGCATGTAGGTGAAACATTTCAGTTCTCAAACAAACTGAGCTTATACACTTGATTGAAAAGTCAAACTGCGCGAAAGACACACATACACATACGCTGATTCGGTAAATCCATGTAATCACAGAGTAAACTTTCTCAAATCAAAGAGGGAATTCGTGTACTGCCGTTGATGAATTGATGAATAGATTGCAATCTGTCTAAAGCTTATTTATTCTGACCGAATCGTGTTTTCGAATTTTCTTACTTGTTTACTCGCTTTTATTTGCTCAGTTCGATCACGGATTTGCAATGAAATCCCTTCGCGGATACATACGCAATAGCATTGAAGCTTGAATTTTTATAACTGAATTTTAAACTTTGAAATGTCAAATAAATAAATCTCGAACGTATTCAATAATTATCATACTTATGCTTTCGTAAATCTCAAAAGTATCAAGTTTATTCACGGACGCTGGATAAACGCTAATGAATAAATGTAAAAATTTCTTTCCACTCGAAAAAAAAACTCGTTAGAAATTTGCATCGCCCCTATCCGCATAATTAGATTTACGCGCGATTTTACCAAGTTAATCAACTCCAGAAGAGGGAAAGAGAGAGATTTCAAACGAGTTGGAAAGATTAAAAAAAGAAAAACTTTATATTACCTAACTTCGTTACATTCTGAACACATATTTCTCAATTTATACAATAATACCAAATATACATCATCAACGATAATTTTTTCATCTTACACTACGTTAACAAGACTTTTCAAAAGAGCGCATCTCGAAAGAAAAATCAAGTAGAAGCTTTAGTGCACACATACAGCAGAGACGGACATAACAACGAAAAAGAGAGATATTTACCCAGCACCGGTGAGTCGTGCTCCCAAAGCGCCGGACTCCATGGCCACTTGAACGAGTTCGTCGATCCTCGGGTGGCTACATTCGTAAAGGCTTTGTAAACTCGAGTGACTGGCCGACATCAGTTGTCCCAGTTGGCGCAGCCTGTCCGACGCCGCCAAGTCCCTGCGCTCGCACACCTCGCGAAACTCGACCACACGACTCGCCTCTGCAACAAACCCAAGGACGACTCATCTTCTTGAATCTATATTTTCTTCTGTTTCATACGCGAAACTTTGTTTGCTTTTGTTCCCGAGGAAAAGAGGTTGGAATGTGTATGCACAGAAAAAAGAATTGTTTGAATCAAATAAGAAGATTTGTTTGATTTTTTTTTCAAAATTGTTAGTTACAAAATTGAAAAAATCAAATAAATGATTTTTAAACTTAAGTTAATAAATTAGTCATTTGATTTTTTTGACAAAATCATTTATTAACTGTTAATAAATATTATTAGAATCAAATGAATCTTTTTTTCTATGTGGGTAATTTTTCGCGAGATGGTTAAGGCTGTCCATTTTCGTGAAATACGATGTTTGATACGGGGTTTTTTTCCCCACTCGTGGTGTGTGAGTAATGATCGTGAGTTTATATTTCGTATTTTCCATTCCGAACTCTGACAATTTAAAGAAATTATAGCCTATAATGCTCGAGGAAGTTACAATTATTGCAAAAAAATCCTAAATTTAATGTAAGTAAAATCCCCACAGAAGTCGATGCAAATAAAACTTGTTGCATCAAGCATACTGTATAAAAAGAAAGCCAGGCAAGTATCTCGATATTGACTTTAGTTTAACTCTCACTCTCACTCTCTCTCTCTCTGTCTGCGCGAAACGTATATAAAAATCAGCGAGGCATGGAGGTAACTCGTAAAACGCACGACGCGGTGATTTCCGAATTGAAGCGGAATCGTGTCCCGTGCGCCCGATAATCGAGTTTTCCTCGAAGTTTTTTTTTCTCATGGTAAGTCGGAAATAATCTTCCTACATGCCGCGCGCAAGCGACATATGAAAATTTCCGTTCGCAAGAGAAAAAGAAGAGAGACATGCTGTACACGTGGGTGTGTGTATATACATATGCAGAAAGATTAAAGTTGAATGGAGCACTTTGACAAGTGATACAGCGAATGTTGTATTGGCCTACTCTCTCGTCTGCTTTGAAAGGGATAAATGCGGAGGAGTGTGATTTATCGCGGCGAAATTTTTTCTGATGTTTTATGGAATGTATATCCTTTATAGATCTGAAGGGAGAGAAAAAAATAATGCCAGGAGCAGCTAAGTAAAGTGAGTTTCGACTTTTTTTTTCTTCTTCTTTGCCTCGGAACGAATTTCCCGACGCGAATGTGATTTTTTCTGTTGATTTGCGACGAAGACAGTTTGTTATTTGTTTGTTTCTTTTTATTTAGAGAAATTTCGTTACGTAGTCGCGGAAGTCGTTAAGGGCTTGGAATGTTTTCACTTAGCCTGATGTAAATGGAAAATTCTATTCTCTCACATTGGATTAAAGCTGCTGCTGCGAGTGAAGTGTCGTTCAATTTTACTTTACCCCTCGACTGTTTCTATAGTTTCAACGAGTGAAAAAAAAATAAATTTTTCTAATCAGCCGAGTGTATTCTGTAATAATACGATAGAAATGAAAAAAAAAAATTTTCATTTTGAAATTGTATTCATTTTTCTTTCGAGAATTTTCGCAGCTTATCATTCAAGAATATGCGGAATATTGAAGACCGCCATAATTCAGCAAGTGAAATCTCGGAGACAGAAATGTCCGCCTGAGTAATGCGCGCGTTTTCAAGACACAAAAAAAAATCCGAGCAATGAGAGACGGAGATAAGAAGAAGAAAAAAAAAGAATCTAGATGAAGAGGGATGGGCTTAAAGCATTGAAATACAAAATTAATCGTCGAGAGTTAAAATAAATTAAAAAAAAAGACGAAGCCTCGACATGCTTGTCGAGATAGGAGGGTTGCGGTCGTAAAAAATTCAGCACAGGAAGAAGCTAAAAAAAAGAATAAGCTCGTACTCGCGTAAAAAAATAATAGCAATGAGTGAAGGATGTTGAACAATCGATAACCGCACATTGGCCTGCAGCTGTTTAAAATGTACGGGTGTTTGATTTCGATTAAAACCGCGAGAGAGAATCCGATTAAAAAAGAGCTTCATTAAAACCTCTCCGCTATGTATTTTCGTTTGGAGAATAATTATTCCGTGCTGGCTGTGTATATATGTTCGCGAGATTGAGCTTTAAATTATATGAACAGCGGGAGTTACTGCAGCTTTCTTTGTAAATATATGCACTACTACTGCTACTGTAGTTGGAAAGAGAGAGAGAGAGAGAGAGAGATAGAGAGAGGAAAACGGTTTGTCACCTAGATCCAATTTACATGGCTAAATATTTGCAAACATGCTGCCAGACTGTATAATCCATGCAAATATTGCTCGCTAAATTTCACTCGGCGAGCTTTGCTCAATCAATTATATTGTCGCGCATTGCCACTTTGCCGAGCAAAAGCTTCGCAGTTGGCGTTGCAGAAACAGTTAATCCAAATATTTTGTCAACGTTTATAATTAAGGTACGAGTACCTAATACCGCCACCAAGTTATCAAATGGTCATAACTTTTTACTACGAACGAATTTTTTGAC
>JAWWMK010001277.1:0-36075 GCA_035047105.1 Galeopsomyia nigrocyanea
AGAGAGAGAGAGAGAGAGAGAGAGAGAGAGAGAGAGAGAGAGAGAGAGAGAGAGAGAGAGAGAGAGAGAGAGGATTGAGCCCTGGAGCGTTTCGCATATCGATTAAACTTTTACCCTAGCCGCCGCTGCCGCGCGCTCTCTCTCTCTCTCTCGAGTGATTTGCTCGTGGAATGACTGGCAGAAAGCGGCTGGCGCCGCGCCGCTGCTGGCCACTTGAAAGCTAGTAGGACGAGAGCTGTTGCGATTGGCGTGAATCGCCGAGTCGAGTTGAGTCGAGTCGTGAGCTGCAGCTGCCGACGATGCGTCCAATGTTTGCGCAGTTGAGGAGCTGAAGTTGAAATTGGCCGGTGAAACGTGCGAGCAAACACGAGGAGCGAGTTATAACTAGCTTATCTCGCAATACATACAGAGCGAGAAAGAAGCGAGTAGCTCGCGCCCGGAAAGCACTCTCCTAGCACTGCAGCAGCAGCCCACGTCGGCCACTGCGTTTGTGTGGGTGTGCGTTAAATCCGGATCAGGAGTAGCGATATATACATAAAGTAGCGCTCTCTCCGACAGAGATAGAATTCGCCTGTATCCGAAACGACTTTGAACCCCGACCCCCTTGGCCGTCGGCTGTGTGACACGCGCAAACTTTGCGTATATCGCGTCCACGCTCAAGCAGCTTATACGTACGTCTTCTCCGCGTAGCAGCGCGGCGGCAGAGTTACAGCCGGCTGTATTGCCAATCAGTCGCTCGTCCGATAGGTGTATCCAAGCGAGAGAGGGCGCTTCATTCCGCGCAACTTTGCTTCTAGCTTTGACGTTTAACTCGATTCGCCGATCATCCTCCGCTGGCGACTAGGACGAATCGCGCGGACAGAAGTTTGCCAATCGCACGGGCAGATCGAGCAACGTCCAAACTTACAGTTAAGCAGCGAGCTATAAACAGCCAGTGAGAGCTGGAGAGAGAGAGAGAGAGAGAGAGAGAGAGAGAGAGAGAGAGGATCGATGCGCTTGAAATATAAATCAATATTGCGTCGCGGAGTTATGCACGCAGCTGCCAGTCCACATCATATCGCATCCTTGGACATCCTCTGGGAAATCAGGTCGCGCTGCGGCGAGCGAGCGAGCGGGTTAGGGTGCACCGCACCTCCCGCGCTTTCCTTAATGCTGCATGCCAAGCGTGCGTGCATGCGTCCGCAGATATAGCTATATTACGGAGAGCTGCGTGCTAGCGTACGCGCCTGGTATTTGGTCGATCCCGAGCCGGCCTCTCGCGCAATCGCCCTCGCCAATTGATAAGGGAGCCGTCGAAATTATATGCGCCGCGAGCGGCCTACGGCTACCCGACCTAACTACTGTCGAGCCGCTGCGATTGACGTGCACGACAGCTTCTCGCGCCTAATAACATATTCCCGTCGCTCGAACAATGTTGCGCTTCTCGAACAATCGGTCAATTTGGCTCTGGCTCCTTTGTATCGATAGTCGTAGCAGGGAGGCAGCAGTTTCGCCAGCTCCGATTCGACGGAGCCGAAGAAAGACAAACGGAGATGAGTGAGAGATGCCGTGATACCCGCGGTCTCCTGAAGTGAATAAGGAGCAGGGAGGGAGAGAGGGAGATAGCAGAAGGTCTGATGTATTGAGATCGGGCGGTGGATAGCGGCCGAGAGAGCGAGAGACAGAGTACAGAGCCGAGCACGCGCTGGGAGGACTACGAGGGACTACGTAGTACGGAGAGCGAGGAAGCCTTCATTAATGGCGGGATGTTCGGCTGCGGCTCACACGCACCAATGCTAAATGCAAATTAGATAACCCTACCAGCTCTCCCCCTCTCCCTCTCTCCTCTAGTCTCAACCAACTCTAATCCAGACCTGCCCTGTGCTCTCAGATTTCTCTTGCTTATGAATCATCACGCGACCCTTTCTCCTGCCCAACTTTCTCTTATCTCCTGATTAGCCAAACTTCTAATTGACTCGTCTGGCTTATACGTTGCGGCACGCACTGCTAAAGAAACCGAGCACACCTAAAAAAGCGCCGATCAGATCGTAACGAGCTTCTTTGGCAAATGGAAGTACGCTGCTCCCAACTGATTTTTGCCGCCCGTAGCCGCTAGCTTGGGCGAGCTTGCGAATAGAGTAAGCGACTCATATTAAAGTACACAGATGAAGATGTCAGGGGCAAGGTAAACGGAGAGTATCGTCTGTGTGCGTGTATATACAGGAGTGCATATACAGCGTCGTCGCGCGGCTGCTGCTGCTGCTGCTGCTCGAGGTTCTACGCGCAAACGACTTGCAATCCCCGTGGCACCTTTCGTCGCTTTCCTCGTTTTCCACCTCCTTTTCTGAGCCGAGAGACGACGCGGCTTTGAACCGCTGCCGCCGACGCCGCCTTCAAAAGAAAATATAAGGATCCTCTTGTCACTCGCGTGCGACAGTGCAACAGAGACAGGCAAAAGAGGGGAAAGAAGTACGAGGCTTAAAAATTCTTGTTTAGGCAGTGACGAACCGTTCCGAGTATTTACTCCTGCTATCACCCGCGCCAAGCAACGTCTTTCGACTTTCCTTTTAACTACACTTTGCATCGGCTTCAATTCCCGAGTCCCCGCTGCTTGTTTACTCTATCTTCTTTATCTTTACCCCCCCCCCCCGCAATGTTTCCTTTTACTTGCGTTTTTTTTCGTTTTTATTCTTCAAAGCTCGCGCACTCGCTAACGACTATAGTTCGTTACACACCGAGTTGTGGAGCAACTTGGAGATCGCGAATTGTACGCTACATTGCGAATCGAGCGTGAAAGGTGGGGCACACACACAAACACACACACACACACACACACACACATACACACACATAGACACCTACAAAATGTGTGCGCAGGCCAAAAGTAAAAGAATTGCATTTGCGAAGCGCGCGCGAGCATTTTGTAGGTCCCGTCACGTATGCTCCCGAGGCGCGCGTGGCGGGAAACCCAAAAAAGATCGCAACATCGAATGCACTCATAAACTGTCTCTCTGTCTCGCTTGCGCCTCTGTATTCTCTCGCTCCGAGATCCATGGCCGTGTTGCGGATCTAATCAAAATCTGCAGCAAATTCATGCTTCAGATGCGTGTAGTAAAAAAAAAAACAAGCTTCATTCCGTAAATTGAATGAAAAATATTCATTTCGGTAACTGCGAGTTATTTTTTTATTTTTCACTCTCCTGTGTGCAGTGCCAATCGCGAATTTACGCCAAAACAGTTGTAAAATCATATAGAATCTGAAATAATCGAATGCGAAACTCGCAAAAACAAAATTTGCTATATTCGCACGAGCCGATATTTTGCGAGCGCGTTGTTTTGCGCGAGAGCGCTCGATTTCCGATAAAACAAAACATCAGCGGCCGGCTACTGCATAGGTAGAAATTCGACGCGGATATTTTATACAAATCAATTAACGAAGCCGTCGATCAAAAAAGCTATACATGCGATATACGGAGAAAGTTCGTCGGGGGCGCGGGGTTGCAAATGAAAAAATGAAGTATCATATTTCATGGCTGCTAGCGGCGACGGCGGCGGCGGCGGCGGCGAGTCAAAGCGGTCGATCGAGCGGATTGATTCTCTTGGCGGTTGCAGCGGTGCGGTGGTGGCAGCGGTGGTGGCGAATGGCGAAAAACAGATATTTCAGAGGTGTGCCACCCGAGGAGTCGAGGAATATATCCAAAACTCGCTGGAATTTTTGCGAGTTTGGTCACACCCTTGATTTGACGGCAGCACTGCGCGAAATCTCGTAGTCTGATATTAATAGGCGTGCGGAGGGATGGCTGAAAATTGCGATACAAGTTTGGAGAGGAGTGGAGGCCCTCGACTGCGTCGTCGAGGAGATGGAGTCGCGTGTGCGGAAGCACGTTTGGCTGGGGATCGGGTGGGTCCGGTGCTTTGGAAAGCCTTCGCTCAACTCGATATGCGCGCGCTCTGCTCACTCGCCGCAACTAGGTCGAAAGCGTTAGCTCTACACTTGAGCATAGTTACTCGCTTAGGGCTTCATAATTTCATTCTCGAAAATTGCCCGATCCGCCATCGTCACGTACGTAGCTGTATAGCTGTGTAGGTATAGCCTCCGAAGCGGCGCGCTGCGCTTGTCTGGCCGAACGCTGATATTTCTACTGAAATCATGGACGGTCAGGAGTGCCGGTTCTGAACCAACGACATCGAGAGGAAAAAGAAGAAGAAGAAGAAGAAGAAGAAGAGGAGGAGGAAGAAACGAAGGTGGGTGTCGGCGGAAGAGGCGAGCGAGAAAATGAAGTGAGAGCCGGCTGATGGTGCTGGTGGTGAGCTGGCGGGATATTGAGTCCATCAGTTTGACCGAGTAAAGAGGGCTTTGATGTTATTGGGTGAGCAAGTTTCCAGGACTTGCTGGCGTCTGTTGCGATAAGCGCGCAAGTCGAGTCTCGAGTCGAGTCGAGGAAAGCTGCAGCTATGTAGCTGCATATAGCTATATAGAGAGAGGGAGCAGCGAAGCTACATAATGGAGCCAAGACATCCGCTCCGGATTGGAGATTCGAGAGGGAGACGGAGCCAGGCGGAGTGGCCTGCAACTTGTGCGCGGCGGCGGTGGCGTGCCGGCTGTGGGCCAACAGGCCGAGAAAATGAAATTCGCCGAGTGCCGCGCGAGCCACAGCATATGCCGAGAGAAAGAGAGAGAGAGAGAGAGAGAGAGAGAGAGAGAGAGAGTGTCCTGCAGAAAACGCCCGATCTGACACGATCCGAAGCGACTGCTCGCTGGCACATATAGCTATTTCAGATGCTAGCTCGGGGGAAATACAAGCTTTCCAAGTGTCGATGTGATTCCAACGAGCTTTCTCTCTTTCCCTGTGCCAGCACCGAGATTTTCAATCCCATTGCCGGACAGGCTAAATAAGATCCCCCGGGCGCGTATACTCGCGAGCTGTTTCGGTTGAGCGAGCGCCGTGGCTGAGATCGCTAATTCAACGGCGAGCTTCGACAGATTCATCGAGGATGGAACGCGAGGCGAGGCGGCGGATTATTTGTTGCGAGAAATGATTGATGAACGTCGGCGACATTAATTGCTCTGCTCGGCTGGACTGATCACTGGATAAAGCGATTAAATTATTCGTGCTATAACTCAGGCCAAACAACCGGGGGATTTAATGCAGAATACTAAAAGGCTCAGCGTCTAGCCGGGCTTTCCCTTGGGTCAGTCCCTCTCTACTCACTTTCCCACCCACCCCCCTCAAGCCCAGCCGCTCTCTAATAGCATTATGTCGCGCTTAATTTAAATTATAGCATACTTTGCTCTTCCGTTCAATTTCATCGCGATTGCCCTAATGTAAAATCAATTGATACGTCTGGCGCTTATATCTCGCTGCCGCTGCGGACTATCAATTATATAATAGCACGACTCGCTCGCTCGCTCGCTCGCGTTACTCGTTATCTCGCGCGTCAACTCGAGAAATAGAGCCGTTTGCAATCCATCCGCGGAGGGCAGGCACTCGCTGTACGCTCTATATAACAGAACTCGCGTAGAGCTGAAAAGCCGGCAACTCGCCGTCGGCCATACATTAGCCGACTGCACATTTCTTTCGCGAGCCGCCGCCGCCGCCACCGCCGCCGGCTCGCGGCTCACGGCGTGCGGCTAGCATGTATATATAGCGAGTCGCTGCCGCTGTTGCTGGCTAGAAAGGCTTTTCGCGTCCCGCGGCGTCATGAAATATTACTTGCCAAACAACGCGAGACGTTTATGGCGACGGCCTGAGTGAAGTGGAAAGCGGAGGAACGAGCTACGTGTAACGGAGCTGGTGCTCTGCTACTATGCAGCTGACACGGCTCCCCTCCAGCAGCCCTCCTCCTCCTCTCATCCTCCCTTGGCGCCCGTAAACAGAACGAGCTTTTTCTGCTGCGAGAGCGAGCCTCGTAAAAAATTTAGGCCCATTGTGTCGCGCCCCCGCACCTTCGCACGCAGCTCTATGCCTTATTCGCAGCTCGCGCCCAAGCATCTCCGACTCGCCACGCGAGTCTTGCCCATCTTGCCAACTTGCTCATCTTGCCAAAGACGCAGCTTCCTCTTACATCCATGACTCGAATATTGTTACTTAGTCAAATCAACGTTCGACCATCGTTATTTCCAATCAAATCCATTATTCATTCTCTAATGCTTTTTACACATTCGCTCCATTAAGCGCGATTGTCTTCGTAATTGAAATGCTATTCCGATTGTCAACCAGGTCAAACTTGATTATTGGCTAAAACTGGCGAAAGCCAAAGGACATTATTGAAAAAGTTAAGAGCGCAGTAGCTGCCAGGCTCGGCTGCGCCAGTTCGAGACAATAAACTAAGAAAAAGCCGGCGGGATATTTGGGCATTTTGCGGCGCAAACACACAGGTGCGCGCGCGCGCGGGCGAGCAATCACGCTCGTTTTTGCAATGGGAAAATATGTGCGGCAACTCTGGCTGGCTGACCCCTTCGAGTCGAGTCACATACGCGCGGCGCAGCAGCAAGTAAAAAAGGAGCACCCTTTGGCTCTGCGCGGCGGAGCCAATATTTATTTTAGGCGACTATGCAGTCGGCAGCTTATGAAAAGTGCGCGTATAACGCGCTGAAAGGGACGTCGGCCACGTAGCGGCAACGGAGGGCCAGTCAATAATTTATGGCTTTTGTTTTGCCCCTCGGAGTTGCGAAGCGCGCGGAAAAATGCATAAGGCGCAAGCACCGGCAGCAGCCGCCGCCGTAGCTATTTTAGAATGCAGTCGTTGTCGAAAGCAGTCCTGCAGTTCTCTCCTTCTCTGCGGAGCCAAGGCCTGCTGCTGCTGCCGCTGCTGCCTTCGAGCTAAATAACTTTGGGCAACGGCGGCTATACGGAAAAATGAAGGTCTATACTGCATGATCAAGTATTTACGGCACGTCAAACTTTTTTGTTTGGCTCGTAGCAGCTCATTTTTCAAGGGATCCCAATTTATCCATAAATTATCTCGACATTTACAGCCCGAACAAAGAAGAAAAGAAGAATCAACTGCTACATCGCGTGCAAACTTTCCTTTATTTATCAAGCTTTTTTTTTTCTCGTGAGAAAAATTCTCGGTATTCCTCGCAGTTTGTATCCCGCTGCGCAGCTTGCTACCGCGAATACTCTATTTTTCAAACATCTCGATATATCTGATTGTTTTGCACAAACATACTTACTTGCACGGAAACATTTTCATTACAACATCGTTATACTTTCAGAGCGCAGCGTCAACAAACAATAGATAAAAACGTACAGTATTGTCAGTATAAAGGAAAAAAGTCGAACAAGTAATCAACAATGGAATGTCCGATTGCTCGGAGAGATGAGAAAAAAAAGTCGAATGATTCGGATAGAGATCAGGGATTTGATGAAAAATTGAAAGTAAAATGTAGATAGTGGAGATAGCGCGCGGGGAGAAAAAGAAGTGGAGAGATGGGAAGAGGAGAGCGAGAGCGAGAGTAGGAGGTATGGCGGGTTGTGCAAGTGGAGTCTTGGGCATGCGCTCGCATACTTGGGCGAGCTTCGTGTTATCGGAACGAATCTCGTAAGCATTCCCGACGGATCAGAGGTGAAACGTGCCTCGAAAGGCTATCACGAGTGCGATGCTGCTGCTGCTACTGCTGCTGCTGCTGCTGCTGCGCGAAAGCCAGAGGAAATTCCTTTCGAGGAGTTAATAAACCAGAGGCTAGCTATTCTTACACCGCCTACTTTATTATTAACCATTTTCTCTCTCGTCTTCGCCTTGAATTAGCCGAATTTTCGAATTATCTCCTAAACTGATGCAGCGGTTTCATAATCAAGACGAATTTGCAAGAAGTAAATAGTACAATTGGTTTGAACTGTAAAATGTTTGGCCGCAGGCGTTGAGTAGCCTAGATGAGCGTGCAACACCAGAAGATAAACAGTGTAACTAGATAGGATGGCGGTGAAGAAAATAAGAGCGAAGTGGAGCTGGCTCGTCAGGCCATTAAATGCGCCGACACCGAGCAGTCAAAACTTTCGTTCGTTACGAGGTTGGATTCGTGTATGTACAGTGGCAAGCAAGCGGCACAGCTGCAAACTACTACTAGTCGAGTCGAGTCGAGAGAGAGGGGGAGAGAGAGAGAGAGAGAGAGAGAGAGAGAGAGAGAGAGAGAGAGAGAGAGACGAGACCCAGCTGCAGTGCTGCAAACTTGTAGCTCCAACAGCAGCTCGCAGCCAAGATCTCTCGCGCTCGGCCCACAAAGAAAACTGTGCAAACTTCGGCGAAAGCTCGAAAGCCCCAAAGCCCCAAAGCCTGGCCCACTGAGCTGTGAGCCGCAGCGACCAAACCATTCTCAGACTCCTGTACGTACGTACGTACACACGCAAGAGTCATTGCGACATTGCCAGAGTGCCAATCAGCACTGCGATATTGCCTTTCGATTCTTGCAGCCGCAGCAGCCGCTCGACGCTCCATCGACACTCAATTATTTGTCCTATTCAAAGCAGCCAAGCTACCGCGACGAGAGAATTTCCAAATGCCTTGCTCGGCACCCGCTCAAAGAGAAAAACAGCCGAGTGGACGGAAAAGAAAAAAGGTCGAGCAAGCAGAGCAAGAAAAAAAAAGAAGAAAAAGAAAAAGGAAAAGAAGCTGAGATAGGCTGGCTGAAAATTTAGCGAAAGGAAGGCTAGATCCGGCTTGACGGCTGACCCTAATTTCCGTCAGAGTTGCAGCTCGTTTCGCTTCGCGGCTGCACTGGGCGTCAACTCGTGAAACGCCTGCAAAAACAGCTCGCAGACACGACGAGGCAAATTAATTTCTCCCTCCCCCCACTAGCTATCCTACCTATCCTCACGCTCGCGCTCGACGCTTAGCCACTTTACATACCCCTGCCTCTCCCATGCTCGCTCGCGCTAGCGTTCTGCGCGTACCGCTCTTCAACCGACTTACCCATCTTTTTTCCACCCCCCCCCCCTCCCCTTCGCTTCTTGAATTCATATCTTAACACGTATAAAACCATGAGCATGCCATTTTTTTTCGTACTCGACCCACTTTCATCATATACTCTTCGGCTCAATTTCTCGCTTCCTTTCGTTTATTGCGATCAGCTGCGACCACTTTTCACAATTTTTTACCCACTGAATTTTTTATGACTATATGCATTTCTTTTTATCGAATAACAAGTAATTTTTCAAAACTCACTTCTACCTTTCAAAATAATAGAGCAAGTGCGTGTACATACCTGGAACAGAAAAAAAAATTATTCATGATTATTTTATTTGGAGGCAGAAGAGATGATCAAATGTTAATATTAAAATTATTGACAATGGATAAAACAATATGAGCAGCATAATCTGATGCAATTGAAAGTGAGCGCTTTGATCGGATTTAAAAAAAGGATTAATGTTCTAGGCGAACGGTCAATCGTGAATGAAATAACGTTATCCAGAGGAGAAAAAAAAACTGCCCACGAAGAAGAGCGAGAATGAATTAATTGAAATGGAATAACGAATAAAACTGAAGGGTGGATAGAACCGCAGAAAGTAACCGCAAAAAAAGAAAGAAAGGAAGGAAGAAAGGAAGCACGCAGCCGCCGAAGTTGAAAAACAGTGTATAGGAGAGAAGAAGGGGTTACAGATAGAGATAGGTTTAATTCAGCCGAGAGACTTTATCCATTATCCTGCAAAAATGGAAAGATAATGCAGAAATGAATTTTTAATTAAAACCGGAGCTTGGCTTGGGAGGTGTATGGGGGAGAGGGCACGTGGGACGATATATAGCGAGCCGGGCGCGGGCGATCGCTAATGAAGACGGGTGACATAATCCCAGCGCGCGACAAGCAGCGCACTGCACATTAACCGTTCGACCCCATGCACGCACACACACACACACGCGCGCGTGCGCGGCAATCTTTTACATATTAATTGCAGCAGCCATGTGCGAGCCTTAAATTTTCGGCCGGCCACTGTATTTAGCGCGCCGACGGACAATGAGCTCGGGGACTGAACGAGCTAGCCGCGAGGGCGTAAAACACGCCGTTTGAATTTTAAAAAGGACAATGTCTACTGTCGCGTGCTCGCGTAGCTCGTGTGACGAGTCGTTAAAGCACGCTATTTACTCTTACGCTCACCTTGTACTTGGCCCCATAGCCATTTCCATAACTCTTTGTACGTTTTTCGAATTTCAATGCGAGTCGGCATCAAATCTGCATAAGCGTATAAACTGCGCGTGCGGCAAGGACGAACAGAAGGAACAAAAAAATGGAAGAAATAAAAAAGAGAAGGGGGAGATAATTTGGTGTGTGGTGCAGCGAGAGAGAGAGAGAGAGAGAGAGAGAGAGAGAGAGAGAGAGCGAGAGGGAGAGGGAGAATAGCGACGTAACGCGCGCACTCCCTAATAACGGCCAGAGCCAGCGGCAGCAGCCGGCAGATCCAATTTTGTAGCGGCTAAATAATCCAATAGTCTCATCGCCAAGTCAGAGCACATACACCTATCGCATACGCGCATTCACAGGCGAGCTCTCGACTAATTTAAAGGAGAGAGAGTGGGAGAGGAGAGAGCGGGAACGCAAGCTTCTACGTGAAATAGCCCTGCGGTAATTACACTAGTGAGAGAGAGAGAGAGAGACTCGATTTCGCCGCTCTTCTCGAGCCTCCGCAAAAACGAGCAAAGCACTTTTTATCCCCCAACTGCGACACGCCCTTCACCTTTCAATACTTAATCAAGCCTCTGCTATTTTAATTGTTTCTTCTAAACGCCGATTTCACGCCGATACTGATAAGCGAATGATTCCAGCCCAGCCGTATATATTTTTTGTCGTTCTATCCTCATCAATTACTTGCATGAATAATTCAATCCAACGATTCCACTTGATAAAAACGTGCTCGCTGATCCTTAATAATTACTCGGGGCATGAGTTATCACTTCGAATAAATTTCTAATTTGAATAATTGAAGTCTTTAGTAACTTAAAAAAATGTATTCCATATTCATCAGTTAATTAATTCACATAATATGTAGCGCGTAAATTAATATACGTAAACATTAAAGTTGCTGTATAATTGAGATCTTAAAAGGTCGCCACATTGATACAGTTTTTTTTTGCGAAGTGAAACATCTCGCGATAAAAAAGATAATGGCTGAAGTTAATTGCCGGTGGAGAAGGACTCCCGCGAAGACGTTAAAAGACAATACAAGCTCATAGAGTGGAGTTATAGAGTAATGGGCTTGTTCTGCTAGATGCACTGGACTGATGCTCGTCGCTCGTCAGCGGATACGTATATAGGAAGGATCGCCGCGAGGGTGAAGTGGCAATGGCATAGTGGCAAAGCGTACTTAGGCAAGCATATATATGTAGGTGCCGGGTGCCTGGAGAGGTATGGACGAGGAGTGGGTGGATGGAGCAAGTGGAGCGAGGATCGCTGGCCCGGGAAAATGGAACGACGGATGGGCTTGGCGCACTGCGAAGAGCCCAACTCTATTCGGACTGCTGGCGCCTCGTATAAATTTGTAGGGATTCGACGTATACGCGCGGCGTTCGAGCGTGAGGCTGAGAGATAGCAAGCCGCCGCCGCGACCATCTCCGCGCGCAGTGATCGCGTCAAACAGCTATAGCACCGTGAGTACAAGTCAGCCGAACAGAGAATACGCTGCTAAAGCTAAAACGTGTCTGTGCTTTTTCCGCTGAGGAAAGATGAGGCACAGGAGGTTTGTCTATGCAGTGCAGTGCTAGCTGCGAGCTGCCATCGACAAAAAGGCACAGTATAAAGGAGGCCGACAAAGGCCTCCTCGGCTCGACGGTGGCGGCGAGCGGGCGAGCGAGCGAACGAGGAGAGGATAGGAGAGGAGAGGAGACTATTAATCATCGCGCGGAACTGACGCAGAGCCTCGTAAATAAAGTAGAACGCTTGCGCTTGCGATTCTACTCGTACTCGTGGCAAAGAGTTCTCTGCTGCCGGCTAGAACGCAATTTGCGCGCGCGAGCTGCCGCTCGATGACAGTCAACGCAATTAAAAAGCCGACAAAGGCCTTCGAACGCGAACGCGCAGTCGAAATTGCAGCGAGAGAGGGAGAGAGCTTTGCCCGATGAACAGAGCAACAGTGAAATTGCAATTTCTAGCATCGTCGCCGCCGCGGCAAAAGGAGATAAGTCGAGAGGGAGTGCGTTTACTGCTGTCCCGCTGCTGCTGCTGCTGCTGGTGTTGCAGGAGCGCAGCTCTCTGACGAAGTACGTTGTAACTACTGTTTCCACTGCGATACCAGATACCGCCATTTTCGTCGCATCAACGCCCCTCGCCTACTCACCTCCCTCGCCCTCTCACTCTCTTTCTCGCTTTATGGCCCCACTGTTGCGCCAGCTAGCTCTCTCGCCGCACATCGCGCTATCCCACTATCTATTCAATGCCCGACACCCGCATTCCAACTTCATTCTTCCTGCTTCTTCGCCTTTTTCAATCAGCTAAGGCAATCCCACACCATCGCTACTTTTACGCGCAAGCACTGCCAACTTGCGATCGATATTTCGAGCTCCTAACAAACCTTCTATTCCCCGTGCACTCTCTCTCCCTCTCTCCCTCTCTACTCTGTGTATAGCCACTCAGCCTCAAGTATCGCCACGATATGCATCCGCAAGACAACTTGCTTCTCTCTTATTATTCATGCAGTTTGCTGCGCTAACAGAGCCTGCACCAGCCACCCAGCCAACCAGCCAGTTACTAATTCAAGCCTTCAAGGCCTCCCTCCTCTTTGTCGATTCATCGCTCAGGCCTTCGACAGCGTGCACTGCAGCTCTCCTGCTTTTACATCCTCTTGTTTGTCCCTATATATAGTCGTTTCTAATTGTTACGCAGCGGAATGCGGAATTCGACCAACTTCTGAGCGAAAAATGGAAAGCGGCGGCTATGAAAAAAAAAAACAGAAGCGAGATTCACTGTTGTGTATGTGCGGCAGGGTGCGAGCCCGGGATTGATTGTCGAATTACAGTTTCATGAACACGTGTAGCCTTTCCTGGCAATGATTGATCGATGGCTACGTGCGCGAATGCAAGCGAACTTGCCGGGGAGAGCCTTTTTTTTCGGCTTTTGCCCCGGCGCCCGCGCGCGCGTGCCGCGCAGCACACTCTCGCTGGTCCCTCCTTCTCCTCTCTTTTTTTTACGCGCCTCAACATTTTTGATCAACATTCCATTTTCTTTGAGCGACGCGTAAGGTCTAATAGGCCGTTTTTTTAATACAACGTGTGATGAATTCTTGTGCTTATATGTATTATCAATTCGACCGTGACGACTGAGTTGCGTCGATATTGCGTTGAAAAGTTTTCTGTGAATAAAATTGAAAACTAATCGATGCTGTTTTAACACGAAGGAAGTCATAAAGAAAAACAAACTATTTTGGGAAAAGCCTCGAGAGGCACGAAAACCCAATTTATTCATTACTATGCAAGTTCAAGGTTACGCGAGATGATCGCTAAAAACGCTTGCAAACAACTGACAATACATCGCTTGACGTTCCTTCGCTAGTTCGTTTACATTCAACTTTTTCGATACGTTCTAATACTAGTTCTATTAGTTCTATCCGTAACAGATGCTGAATGTAAATTGTTGGATATTCGGATATTCGACATCAAATATGAACTCTCGTAAATAATAGTTGGAGGAATTCGCTGGGTAAATGAAATGAACGAGTTGCAGTACAGCGCAGTATAGACGTAAAAATGCCCGAGGGATCGAATTCCAGTGCAGAATTAATAAAGCGAGGCTAATGACTGAAGTAGATTCGAAGATTCAAAAGTATTTTTTAATAAATCAAGCAAGCAGGCAACCAGCGCGCGGGGCGAACTTTGATGTAGCCCAATGAAAATTTGAGCGGCTATTGGAATCCGCAGCGAGAACGGGAAGGGGAGGGGGGAGCGAGAGCGCGGATCGCATGCAGATGTAGCGATCGCCATTAGCATATTATCTTCTTGTTCGATCGAGATATCACTTTATCGGCGGATAGAGCTCGACTTTATGGAATTCGCCGAAATTAGTGAAATTGATCCCGTGTGTACTAACTCTTACTCCGTGATAGCGTTATCTGCGCGGGCAAAACCAATGAATTCTCATTCGGCGATTCAACGCCCCGATTGAAACTGCATTTTTCATTGCACAATTTTTTACGTCAGCTCTTAATAAAGTCTTTTGAAAGTACCATGAGAAAATGATAAGTTAGCAATTCAACAATGAATTCTCGCAAGACGTAACACTTGATGCGATTTGAAGAGGCGGAAGAAAGCGGCGGCTCACTTTGCCGAGGTTTTTGAGCTTTTCGACTGCTTTCACTTTTGCGCGTCTGCAGCGGACATAGTGCGGGCGGCTCGAGCGAGAACGAGAAGCTGTTTCTTGAGCTTTGTTAGTTCTGTTACGACATCGCAACCGGTATAGCTTCTCCTTCTCACCCTCGCTCGATCCTTCTTATTCTTCTTCTTCTCACTCCCCCACTTTGCTCGCCGCCGCGCTACAGTAATCAGCGAACAAAGCGCTCGTCTTATTTCTTGATTTAGGACGGAGAAAGAAGCTCTCGACCATTTTTCCTTCGTTACTCCTTCCTACTCCCTTTTCCTTTCTCACTCAAACCTCACCGCTGCTGCTCCTGCTGCTGCTGTTTTCTTTTCTTTTCTTTTACTTCCTCGTGACGACCTACCACCTAATAAAGATACAGAGAATTATTGACTAATTATACTCCCTTGGGCTTTTCTCTCTCAGCTTCCTATTCAAAACGAAATCGTAACAATGCCAGTTGAGCTCATTTTGAATTAAATCGCTGCTTATCTACATCTAACTGTCATTCAACTTGTACTTAGGGTGTTCTAGATTTTTTTTGTTTGGTCAAATTTACATAACTAGTAAGCATGATGAAAACATTATACTCAATATGAGACAAACAAAAATTGAATCCGCAAGAAATATACAGAATGAATGAATACGCAGATAAAAGAAAATAAAAAAAAACATTGTAAACGGCTATTTTGCAATTGACGGGAAAAATTTCCGGTTTCCCCGAGTGAAACGAAAACGGCAGTAAAAAAAAAGGGAGGGAGGAAAGTGAAAAATAGTTTAGCAGTATCTTCCAGTAAGAAAAATCTCCAGGAAGTACAATCCATAGAAGTAAGTCGAAGGAAAGAGCAGCGAAGAGTAAGAGTAGCGCAAGTCCACGAAGTAAATGGAGCGAAAACGCGGGAGACACACACATAACGGAGCTCGATGCAGAGAGGCAAGGCAAAGAAGAAGAAGGGAGGCGAGAGTGAAAAAGAGCGAGAGAGGAAGAGAGAAAGAGAAGCGTAAGTGATGCGAACTCGGAGCTGGCGTCAGGCTCGAGCTCTAGCTCCAATCTCTATTGGAAAGTGCTTGACGTGACTCGGTCGCTCGCTCGCTCGCTCTCCGTCTCTTCCTAACTCGATCCTCTTCCTAATTACTGAAGAAACATCGCGCGGATTATCGGCAGCCGTACAGACGGCGCTAATTGCACTCTGGCTACTCCACTTTTCCCTTGCAACAGATAAATAAATAGACGGATAGACATGCTCGCTCGCAGTTCTCTCTTTCTTGTTTTTTTTTTCTCCCTGCCCCCTTTCTTTATTTCTCACTTACACTGCAAAGCCTTGTGTTTTATAGGTTTTCTTTCTCGTAAAAGAGGCGCTTCTCAACAGCGGCAGCGGCAGCGGCAGTAGCATGACGATGCCGCGGTAATCTTGAGAAATGGGGTATGAAAAAATCAAGCACCCACCAGCTGAGCTATCTCCAGAAAATACTTGACGGTAGACACCGTGGCTATATCATTTCATGGGAAACAAACTGAAATCGACTGGAATAATAACCGACGCAGTCGCGTTAATTGATTTCTCATCGCTACGTTGTCACGAGAGCTTTTCTTCAAAAAATATTTTTCATCCAGTAGCATAGATTTTCCGCTCGAGCTACAAATGGACTATTTCTGTCGGTGCCAAACTTTCGCAGCATAAATGTATAATATCTGACTGAAATATTCGGAGCATTGGTGAAAATCGATTTGACGTACGACTGTCTGATTTATCCGTAAAACATGAGTTCTGAAAAGCTGATGGAATTATCATGTTTGACGAACTTGCGGCGTCATTCTCTTCAATAAGCTAAGCGTTATCGTCTGGACCACTGTAAAATAATGAATGGAAGCGTGCTAGCGCAGTCTCGAGATGCAGCGAGATATAGAAGTGACAGTGTATATAAGCGAGAGAAGCGAGTGAGTGACCCCCTTCCGAGACAATGCAAGTGCATAGCTCTTCGCGGCAGTTGTTATTTATAGGCGGAAGTTGGCTTTGAGCTTGTGTATTGCATCATCCGAGAAAATTACTATTTACGGAGCGTAACGCGCAAAGTCCAGGCCTTGGTGCACGTACGCATGAAATATCGGAGCGCAAGCTGCGGCTCACGGCGGCACAGCGGACAGAGAACAAATCAGGAGAGGAGCCAAGGAGGAGAAAGTCCGAGATAAGCTAGCTAAGCGAATCAAGAGGGATGGGCCTAATTATTTTTGAGGGATGGCGCGCAAGCTGCCAGTAGTATCGGACGCGTATCGACCGGCTGCAAGCTCTCGTAGCTTTCGAAGAAAGAACCGCGCTATACACGGCGGAGCTCCAATTTCGCGCTCAGACCAAACAAATGAGAGAGCTAGCTCGGAGGCGCGCGGCTTAGCGCCTCAAACTCCATGAATTATTCATTTAATTCGCCGCCGCCGCCGCCGCCGAGAACAACGACGACCAAGACAGTGCAACCAATGTCTTCCTCTTTCGCCCTCTCCTCCTCTCGCCAACATCGCACACTTGCTCTTGCTATTTTTCCTTCTTTCTCTTTGTTCCCCAGTAATGCCCCAGGGATGTTGCTGCTCCCAGTCGAGATTTCGCTGGGAAACACGCAGTTAAAGATCAGCTCTCGCGCAAGGTTTTTCATTTTTTTTTCTCAGCAACCCCATTCGAAAATGAAAGCTCTCGAGGCTCGAAATTAATGAAACGAGCTTCATATAGTTGATCGTATCTGCAATCAAAACCAATTTATTGCTAATGCTATATGAGTATTTATCTCTGAATCGCAATTTTGCAAGAGCGGCGCTTGGCACGTTTCTGCCGAAATTAGAGCCATTTACCGTATCAGCACGTAGCCGCTAGATATAACTTATGAGAATATCAATAGATTTGTGTTGCAAACCTCAATAACGTGAAACCAGAGTATAACCATTTTCTTCGATAAAGTATTGTTTGTGCGTGATCAAATTTTTAGCTATGATGTTTCGTCTCTATTTCGACCTCCAAATACAATTTCATGATTAATTTTTAAACGACGAATAACACTGTTTTCAATCTTTGTACTTATAAACTGGATGGACGAATTATGGGGATGCGCCAATTGCTACGATAAAAAATGACTGTTTGCATTGCTGGGCTGATTTACGTTTACAAAGCTGCCTGTTATCCGCATTATCGAGAGGACCAGTAATAATGAGCCTTATTTACGAATCGCCATGGAAATCCGAGCATTTTTCACTTTTCAAATTGACCGAATAAATCACGACGTTTCGCGCGGCGCGTTTCTTGGCTTCCCTTTGGCGCTCCGCCAGAAGCATAATTTAATACCTCGATTTTTTTTTTATTTTAAAATTTCATGCTTAGTGATTTTTAAAGAGCTAATTTTGTACCTACGAAAGCAGCTGATATCCATAACTTGTACCGGCTGATTCACTATGTCTGGCCCGAGTTTCAGAATTAACAGCTGCTCTTCCTTTGTGCTTTTTGGATTATGCCTTTATTCTTCTTGGTAAAACATTGTCATGAATTATTAGGATGACTGTAGCGAAGAGTGACTCATTATTTTCCACGAGTTTTTACAGAAAAAAATGAAACATTCCACGAATTATTTCCTTCCGATCAAAAGTTTATTCTTATAATTCTGTTGAAAGGTAAATTTAATCCAAATGAAATGCATAAATTTTCAAAATCGTTGTGACCGAAATTGAACGCGACCGAGATATAAAAGTGTAATTTTCGCGGAAATTCATGATCCGCTTGAAAGCACTGCTACGACAAATGAAATAAAGAAAAAAGAATTTTTTTAATTCAACGCGCTGAATTATGATGAAAAATGTGTGAATCGAACGGGCATGGAAAAGCACGATATTTGTGCGGACATTGATGCAGACACTGTGAAAAAAAATGTTTTTGTTATGTCCACCGTATAGGGAAAACAAAAGCGATAAAGCTCAATTTCAATAAATGTAAATCAGTTGAAAAGAGATGAAGCGAAATAACGAGCGACGGTTATTCAATGTAGAATGAAAAGCCATGGAAATGCCAGGTCAAATTCGCGACATTGTGTCGATTAATCTCGGAGGGAAGGGTCAGCGTGCGACGTACGCGAGAGAGCGTCATAGAAAAGTACGCACGTGGCAGAGCGATAAATATATCTGAGAGAGAGAGAGAGAGGTGAGCGCGTACAGGAAAAAAAAACAAAAACAAATATCCGCGAGTAGCTTGAGGGAAAAGTGGTAGGGTGGACTCACAGTACAGACTGACAATTATTGTGAAAAATAGAGCTTGTTATTTTTTTTGTTTCCCCCCTGGCAGTTTCAGTGGACCCGCTGGCCAAGTGCAAAAGGTGGAAAACGCGCGAGAGCGTAGAGTTGTGCGGCCTCGCGGGACATAGAGGGGGCCAAATTTAATGGCAGCGCGCCCGGCCGGCGTACATGCCGATGTACCGCCGCCCGCGCCGCCGGACGTTGTTTTTACTCCGACGCTGTCTCTCGTTCTCTCTCTCTCTCTCTCTCTCTCTCTCTCTCTCTTTCTGTTACACTCTATTTTCCTTTTAATTCTTTTAATTTGCCGCTGTCCCGCGAATCGTTCGAATTCTCTACACTCCTTCAACTATTTCGATGTTTTGTTTCCAACTGTACAAAAAAATCCTCTTTTTACAAAACTAAATCTACTTGGTTCGACAATATATCCTATCGTAGTAAGAAAAAATCCTCTTCTAACAATATTTTGCTTTTTTTCAAAATAAAAGTATTATTGCACAGCTGAATACGTAAACATAGAAATTTGCAACGAGCTCGACATAGTCATCGCTATCTAAATTCTCTCGCGCTCGTTGATTATTCAAGTTTGTTGTAATAGTTAATAGTTTCCAAAGCTCCTCGATAAATTCAAACTCTATGAAAATGGATGATCCTATCAATCAGGTTAAATGGCTTTCGAACAAAAGGTTCGGATTTTTACGAGGCTATGAGTAAACTTTCGATTGCTCGTAGGCCAACGGTAAACAATTTAGAAAGAAACGAAGATAAAACCTCGGGCGCCCTATGACTTTTTTTTCACTGTTCTATTTTATTTTTACCTGTAGAAATAAAAGCAAAAGAGAGATAAGAATAATTGACGTATAAATTCGTTCGTCACGGACGATTTCAGGACGAAAAGATTTGCAATCCAGCGAGCTCAAAGCTATATAACCAGCCGTATAGGGCGTGCACGAATCATAAATGTCGCGGGGTTTTGTTGGAGTCCGCGCGCGAAGTGTATATGAAACGAAGTCTTGCTAATAAATAGCTTCGCTAGACATGGGATGTGCGAGGAGGGCGGTCGTGCTTGCTTCTCGCATGGAAGAATGGAATAAGGGTCTGGCTGCTATTATGTGCTCGCTGAGCTGGGAATTTGAGAGGCGCGGAAATGCGTAGAAAGCTTGTTGGCACGTAACTGAACTGCGAGGCAGCAGAGAGTCTCTGTGCTCGATGCTGAATAGCTGTTAGCGGCGCTAGGCTTGAGGGAAGAGGATTGAGGAAGGGGGGTTGGCTGGCTGAATGGGCTTTGATTTTTATTGGGCCGATAATCCCGGCTGAGCAAGCTCTCTATAGCTGTATCTACGCGGGGCGATAATCGAATGGAAGTGAAGTTTTATTGTCGGCTGAAGGGGCTTTGCAGATTGACGTTTATTTCGGTATTTGTTGTAAGCTCAAAAGCTCGCCGAGCCATGTACATGACGAGAGCGAGTAGAGCTCATTAGCCGGGAGCAGCTACTGGAAGTTATGAGTTGGCGCTTTGGCAATGATGAAACGGCTGCTCGCGCCCGCGTGGCTACTTCCCTCTCTTTTGTCGAGAGGCTCGCCGCTGCCATGCCGCCTGATCGGAAAACTATAGCGATCGATGCTGATTGCTGGATCTGGCTGCTGGAGAGAGAGAGAGAGAGAGAGAGAGAGGAGAGAGTGAGCTCGCGCGCAATTTGGCCGGTCGCGCGGAATGCAAATCGCGCCCGCCACCCCTTTCAACCTATAGCTGTTTGTCTGGCGCGTGTTTTCTCTGTTGGGCTCTTGATTCCCCGGCTGCTGCTGCTGCTGCTGCTGCAGTGCGTCCGTGTGTTTTGCCGTGCCATTGCGCCACGGCACATTGCTTTGTTTTAACAAACGGACACGTGAAACCGCGCGTGCACTCGATCGCTCCATTTCAATTTTCATTCGGCCAGCGAGCTTCTTTCTCGTTTGATTTTTTTTCCACTGCCCCCGCCGTTGGTTTAGCCTGCGCAGCGGACGGAAGCTCGCGCTTACAAACAAATTATACTGCCCCCCCCCCTCCTGTCTCCTTGGCACTGTTGTTTTTTTCCCTTGCACTCCGTCCATTCGCGTGTAACACGACAAAAAAAAATAATTGGGCTCATTAATTCGATGCCTCGCTCGGTCCGAGTGCGCGTCAGGTCCGATACGCACTATCGGTTCTTCGCCGCCATCCTCATTTAAATTTTAATCCAGCGGCTTTTTTCCAATGAAACAGTCCACTGACCAGCGCACAGTTTCAAACAATTCGGCATGGACGCAGTAGCGAACGTGACAGCGTCGTCGAGCCCTATTGCGAAAAAGCTGCTGCATTTAATTTTAAATTGTTGACGATTTTCTCTCTCCCTCGCTCTTCCTCGTGCAATAAAATCGATACGCTCGGATTTTCAAATGCGCAGTGCAGCGTCACGTTTGCAGAAACTAATTGGCAGCGTAACTGCAGACGGCGAAAAAGAAAAAGGAAGGAAAAGACAGTATCGAAGTAGCTAATACTCGAGATGGGAGACAAAGCTTGGCGTCTTTTATGAAGTGAGGCAGGGTTGAGCAGCTGCAGGGCTTGTCGGGAAAAATGTTGAAAATGAAATCTGAGAGCGGAATAAAGCTGAGACAAGACAAGCTAAGGTGAGAAAGAGAGAATGAAAGGAAAGGAAAGAAGTAAGCTGGCGTTTGCGCGCGAGAATAGTAGAAAATGAGGAAAAGTTGCTGCGAGGCTGCAAAGAAGAGAAGAGAAGAGAAGAGAAGATAGCGCAGCCGGCGTCCAAGCCAATCAGTGCGTACAAGTCGCCTATACATAACTACGCTATATCTGCGCGAGAAGAAAGGAAGACGATGGAGCGAGCGAGCGAGCAAGTTGCACGGCAACGAGGCTGGCTGGCTGACTGGCGCGATATAACGTAATAAAGTATGATTTCATTTTTCTCCACTCTCTCTCTCTCTTTCTCGTGCCACTACGCGCTTTTTCTATTGGCAAATCTACAAGGGGCGCGTATGTATTATAGGGGACGACACATTCTCCGCTGCTGAGTCGCCTACTCTAATTTTATTTGGCCCCGTTGGAAAATTCATGTATAAAACGTGTATACATGTATATCCGTCAAAGCAGACGTGAAAGAGAAGCAGTGAGCGGGCGGCGAGATGGACGTGGAATTCCTGGAGAGTGAATTTCGAATGACGATCGCGTGCAAATGTCGTCGCCCGGTAACGAGAGAGAAAGAGAGAGCGAGAGAGGGAGATATGAATTCTACGCGCTGTCGCTCTCTCGCGAGCTCGGTGCGCTGCACCACCAGCAGCAGCCAGCTGATATTGAATTTTTACGCTTATATTATTACTCCCTCGACGCAGACGTATACGTATCGCAGCAGCAGCCGCATCTCGCTACTGATTTGCGATATTTTTTTTATCAATGTTGCACGGTCCGTTTATACCAGCACTAATTCTTCCAACGGTATGTCGTTGTCGCGTTGATATGAATTTCATTTGCCTTTCTGTCAGATAGCGCATGTTCAAAATCGTTTATTATATACAATATATATATATATAAGCTGTAAGCATGGAGTTGTTTGGATTGCTCCAACTGAAATCAATATCGCAGTGAGCAGTGAGAAGCTAACCGTGCGCATCTAATCGAATGATATTCAGATTTAAATTGGCAGAAAGCAATAAAGCATTTAAAATTTTCAAACTCCATTTGACTTTCAAATTAACTCGGGCGTCGAAAGCCCGCGCGAGCAAAAGGAAACGCGCGAGACGAGGCAGAAGCAATGAGACAAGTCGACCGGGAGACCGTAGCAAAGCTTTGCTCTGTTCCGCGCTGATTTATTTCGATATTTCTTCCGATCGGTACAACCCAAGTGCGTTTAAGAATTTCGAATTTTGTTTCGACGTTTTCCCAATTATTTACAGTGGACCGTACAGATCATATTTCAAAAATGCCGGGCAAAATATTCGAATACGAATTTGCCTGACTGCGAAATTGTAAAAGAAATCACAAACAAAGCATATTTCAGCTCGGCGAAAGGAATTTCATTCGATATTGAATGAAAATGGAATGGCAAAAGCGTGCGATGTAGCACGAGGAAGATGGTAATGGTATGTGCCGCATTTAATTGTCAGCCGTGGCGCGTGTCAACACAGGCAACTCATTAAGCAACAAATCTGTATTCAAGCTACAGCAGCGGAAGACGAAAAAAAATGAGACTGCTGGCTGTAGGCTAAAGAGGGTAAGCAAAGGTAGGCAAGCAAGCCAGCGCGCGAGCGCGCATACGGACAAACAAGCCTTCGTTCTGTTCCCTTTTTATTCTTGGTCTTTTCATAGCGACAGAGCGGCTCATTTGCGTGTAAAGAAAGCGGCGGCGGTGCGCTGGCCGAGCTAGAAAAGATGCCTGTTAGGGAGGTAATATCTCGAGCCGCGGTTACGTCCGCGCCGGGAACATCGAGATGTACACAGAGAGAAAGAGAGCACTCGCGGAATGAGGTGGAGTGGGCCAACGCGCGCCAAGTCAAAGACGAAACAAGAGCCTGCTTGATTAATCCGAAAGCGCTCATGCGCCGGCTCTGGCTCTTCATGCTCGCCCGCCAATTCTTTCTTCCAGCGAGTCCAGTTTCCTTATAACAGTGAACAAACTTGAAAGTTTTTATTTACTCTGAAAAGTTACGCCGAAAGTCTCGTTCGATCGATCGATTATGGCCGAGCCAAAGCTCAGCGTGCGTGTAAAGATGAAAATCGGCCTTATCGGCAATTACCGGGACAGCTTTGCAGACGTATAATCAATTTTTCACAGGGCCGTCGCTCAGCTGACAGTGATATAAACGGGCGCTTTGCGATAAGCGCTCGCGCGAAAAAGACAAAGAGCGCCAGCCGGAATGAGTTTCTTGCGGCGAGAAACGAGCAGGCGAAGAAAGAGAAATTACTGCGGATACGAGCGGACCCGAGCGGACATAGCACGAATAGGCGGCTCTCACCCCCCCCCCCCCTCCCCATCCTCTCACTCTCTCTCTCTCTCTTTCTGTCCATCTGCCGCGGAAATTAAATCGAACAGCCCGAGCCACGCGATTTTCCCCTTGTACCTCATACCTTCGCTCCACCTATCGCGTCTCAGCTTTTGCAATATCGCATTATCCGGAAGATTGTCAGCTGGATTGATGTTAAACCGTTAATATTCAATTCTATTACGCTCGTACGACTTTTTTTTTGTCGAATTCGTCAAGGTGATGTAGATGAAAGTTCGTCGCTAAAACTCGAACTTACGTGAAAAAAATTGTAATTTAATCAGTCAAGTCATATTTCTCAAATTACCCGTTACCCCTTATATTAGCACTTGACCTACAAGCTGCTCACACCCCAACCAAATTTACCCTTCGCTAATCACAGCTGCCTCCCTCGTCACACCCCTTCCTCCTTCCTGCTCTCTTGCTGTCTATGCTACATGACCTAAAATAACAACGCGCATGCTAACCTACACTACTACGCAAGATCTATTCAAACAAGTGGTTTATTTACTTGTTGGGTCAGACTTCCTTCCATCCCAGAAAACAAATACCACTTCTCTGTTTGTCTTCTGCTGAATTGTTTAGTTTTAACGGATATTCGCTAGAAATCTTAGCGACTTCAATCTCAATTATTGCATCATTTGCTTTGAGAAAATTTATCTATTAAAAAGAGCGATATTGATACGCTACGGTGTAGAAGTAGTACTAGTGGAGCTTTAGTCAGACATGACTTACTTTTGAGTTTGTCCTGGTACAAATTAACTTTTGTAAAATTTAATATGCTGTAGCAATCTATGTTAATAAACTTGAAAAACGAATGATCAGTTTTCAGTTGTTTAATAATTGTATTTGCAGTTTTATGCCTTCATTATTATAAAACCAATTTTGACAAATATTGCCAGACGTAGACGTAGTGCTATAAAGTATATGCAATCGATAAGTATAATAGTTTAGTTGATTGGAAAAATAGACAAATGTGATGGTCAGTTTGTTCTTCGAATGAAGAAAGGCCATTATGGCGGGATTGAGAGAGGCGCACATTGTTCAAATGTTGGCAAGGTGATCGGGTCGGCAGTGTGAAATGGACGAGGGATAGCAAGATGATGATTGAACTGTGCGGTCGCCGGATGGAACGGAGTAAGAGGAAAGAGGGGGGGGGGGGGGGGCAAGTCCAAACAGTGGAGCATGTGGAGGCGAGGCTCGGGGCGCGAGGGAGAGTAGTGCATCGCCAAATGTCCGGGATATGGCGCATGATGATAAGCCAGCAATTTGGCCGCGGAACCGCGCGCGAATCACTCTCGTAAATGGCTTTTAATAGGTCTGCCGCTGGCGTTGCCACTCCACGGTACTCGTTTCCGGCTGCTTGTTTCCGGCTGCTGCGAAGCGACAGCCTCGTCCTCCTCCTCCTCCTCTTCTTCCTCCGCCTCCAACTCCTCCACCGCCCTCTTCGTCCTGCTGTTGCTCACTGGGTCGAGTATCGGCAAAGTGCGCCGCCACGGGATCGCTAAGAGCCGCTTGTTAACGAGCATGTGCGCTTTGCAGCCTACACGTGTCCCCGGAGCGGACGGTTTTTCACAAAAAGCACGCCAGTCAAGTTTCCCCTTCAATTTCACTCCCCCAGCCCCTCGCCACTTCACTGCCGGCTTATTTCTGCTCATTTGTCACTTTGATTCCACTCCGAGCTTCGCAGCTGTTAATAGAATCTTCTCTCAATTTTTTCGTCCTCTCATTGATATTCGAGCTGCGTGAATTCGCCGAGCCAGTGACAACATTGTTTATTCATCAAACGTATTGGATTGTCAGGCCTGCTACTGCGGTTTCTATCGCAATTTCGCTCTGGATGGACAGCGTACGCCAGCCGCAACTCTACCGACGCTCGACAAATGCGTAATCATTAGTTACGATTGCTGCAAATGCGATCCCAATTATGCCTTATACTCATTTTGCCCCCTTTACCACTCGGTAATGCCATTTTGATTCTGCTTTGTCATTTGTCCTCATCATTCCCTCTACTCGTTTCGTTGCACTGTAGTATTATATTTCACCATTTCACTTCGTCGTATCACAAATTTTCAGTTTTCTCTCTCTCTCTCTCTCTCTCTCTCTCTCTCTCTCTCTCTCTCTCTCTCTCTCTCTCTCTCTCTCTAAGCTTCGTGTTACCGAAAATAAATTGGAAATTTCATACCGAATTGTTCGCTTTTTCGCCCGGAAATAAATTAAACGTCAGAAGTTTATTTTTTTCCTGCCAACCGAAATTTACAAATAAATACAAGTAGATGGCATTTTCTTCATAAGAAACTACATCCCTCCGTTTTGTTTCTGTTTTATAGTATCCGGCTTATTACCATTTTTTTAGTTCTTTCGAGCGCGCGATACTTTAACGATAGTATGAAATTTCAATAGATCGATACTTAGCTATGCCGTTACATTATTCAAGCTTTGGAAGCATTAGAGGATTACGTAAAATAAAATTGCAAGTCGTCGCGTAAATGTGAAAGATGATGGGAATGGGGAGGCATTAAGGGAGGAAAATACGATACACGAGTTAAAGTATATTGTAACATCGGCGCCGCTGAATGTACGTATATATTTCGCTGTGGGGTTAATGAGATCGTATGAGGGATTAATAAGGGGTCGAGCGCAGCCGAAGGGCATAACATACACAACGTGCATGGATAATCCACACGTGTGCATGCCCGCGAATATGGACGAAAAGCTTTCGCATTCGTTGTTGAGCGACCTCAATTGCTGTATGATTATGATGGACGGCTGCAACAAAACGGGCTGCAGAAAGCGAGGCCGGCGACCGAGAAACCGATACACAATATCCGCACGGTTGTTCTCATTATAGTGTCGATAATTTGTACCTGCGGCTACGCTATTTTCTCGGAAATCAATTTTTCAGGGAAGAACAAAGAAACGCTCAGTTTTACTGGGTTTCTGCACACCCATACTTTGAGTCTACACCTACATCCAGGGTGTAGGGGAGAATACTTTATAGAAAACTCTACACCAAGAACAATAGGCCAGGCGTCTGGATTAATAAAGTAATAGGGAAAAAATTATTTTGCCCTACTATTTTTATACTACTTTTTTTTCGCGAAAAAATAACAATAGTGCTCGAATCTACGATTTCGCGCGAATGCCCGTCGTTTTACGCACTAAAAACTGATGCAGCGCTCTCAATTTGTTATCATTTAGTTCGAATTGAAAATATTTTTTCATCGAACGGCTGTTATAACTTCTATGTCATCAACTGAAACCGGAGTAACTGTCGAATAAAACTACTGGTTCGACTTGCCTCGCCCGAATAAACAACCATATTTTGTTGTTGTGACTACTCAAAGAGCTTCCGGCTTTTCAAAACAAATAATCGCCATTTATACTCCAACGTCACATCCAATAGTTATGGAAATACAATTAAACTAGCACTAGAACTAATAGTATTATTATTATTGCTATTAATATTAACAACATGCATGTTTATGAGATATCGCGGGGTAGTATAATAGAGCTAGAAGCGATATTAGAATACCTCGCCGTACGTTTCATATCATTGCGAAATAAAAAGGGAAATTGAATTGCGGTTACGTGAAAAAAAAATTATACTGCGAGTGCGTGCGGGTACGAGGGTAGGCAAACGCGTAAAACACGTACATTCGTCGTGGCGTCTATAACCGCGCGGTACGAGCTTCTCTGGCAAGAGTAAAAAAAATACGCCTAGTGCACACACATGGCCAAGAGGCGCAGCATGGGAAAACTGTATTTGCCATCTTTTTCTGGGACGCCCTCTCTCTCTCTCTCTCTCTCTCTCTCACCCCTTCCCCACTCCCTCTTCCCCTCACTGTGCCTATGACCTGGTCGTTCACTCGCTAGCTCACGCGCCTGGTCCAATGAAGCCGCACCTGCCGTTATCGATTCCGTTTTAGCTCCTGCCCGGCAACATCCTCTTGCACCTAAACCTGCCTCGTCAACTCGCTCGCAAGCTGCGCTCAGCTCTGCAAAATCATGCAACTTTTGCATTGCCATTCGTATTTTTTTTCCTGCCGAGGACTTGCACTGTGTACGCCTTCATTCATCCCAACCCCTATTCAATCAACCCCTTCTTCTGGCATTCGTTCTGCATTTCTCTCATTACAACAGTTTTTCTTCAACTGCTATTTTGCGTCCATGTATTAAGTGATTGTTGTTCTAGAGTGTTCCATTCGCAAATGATGTTACTAAAAACGAGCTTTTCAATTGATAATGATACTGGTTTATTTAATTAAATGTGATAAGAGTGAGTATACTTAAATTACTCTGGGTAGCAGTTCTGTCCTTTGCAATACGTACCTGTAAGCGAATTGAGGCGTTATTAGCGTTAAAATAATGGACTATGTAGATTTATTATAATTAACGAGTGTAGTAAAAGTATCGTAAGGGCAAAAAAAAATGAACGAGGACAACTGTCAAAATCAGCTTGAGTCACGATAAAAAAAATGAGAAAAAAAGAATTGGCATTGGTGGTAAAAGAGTTTGAGCTGGCAAGGCGAGGCAGGCAGTGGCGGGCGGGACAATAGAGGCAAGTGAGATGGACAGGTAGATAGCAGCCGCGCTCCTAATGGGAAACGGAGTATCGCGAATGAAAGGAAAGACTTGTTTCCTCATTCTTTGTGCAAAACTCAAAGAAGTGTACCTTAATGCTTCGGCCCTTGTGCAAAGTACTCTACTCGTCCGCTGTTACCTCTTTCTCCAGCTCTCTTTTCCTTTTGCGCCCCCACCATTTCTGCATTCACTCGCCTATTATTGAGCGACTTTCCGTTTTTACGCGTCAAGAGGGCTGCGCGCTTTTCTCCTTCTTCCCCTTATTTCTCTTTTATGCACTTTCTTTTCTCCAACTGCCTAACAGATGCAGTCCACACTAACGTTACATTCTTCAACTACAGTGCATGACTGTGACCCTGTTTCGGCTAATGAGCTGGCATCATTGTTACCTCTACCTAACCTTTTCTCCATCTCTCTCTCTCTCTCTCTCTCTCTCTCTCTCTCTCTCTCTCTTTCTCATCGCAGTAGTCGCTTATTCCTACATATCCGCTGTTAGATCACAAAAATTAAGTATGCGATAAAGAATTATCAAAGTTCTTAGTCAAACAAACTGCATATGGTGAATTCCACGAAAAAAATGCATTAATTTGGCAGCGTTTTTTTCAAATATTCAAATTGCGACGACACTCTCATGGGAATGCTATTCTACAGCGCATCAAAAGATTCGTAATGCTCTGGGCCCATCCTCTCCTTTCTTATGACACCCCCTTTTTTGCATGTGAGGATGTTAAAATCATCAAAAAATCTGACTTTTTATGATTTCTTAGATTTTTTTGGAATTTAATAAGAAATGAAAGATTATAGCGTTAATTTGATTTCAGAATCAAATTTTACGTCTCAAAATTCATCGGAAATCATATTTTTTTACTCGAAATTCCGACTCTAGCAGATATCTGAAAACGCGCAAAATTCATTGAACGTGCCAGATTTGCAATTTCATTAGATTTTTTAGTTTGGATGTACTGTTATACTTTAAAAAGCACTACAAGAGCCGGAATTTGGAGTAGAAAAAAAACAAAATATTGTTTCCGACGTATTCCTTTTTTACCGTTATTCCTTTTTTACCGTTTTCAAGACTTCTAAGGACAAAAAAGGGTGTCACAAAATTGCACGATGAGGGGCGCTAGTATTTTCAGGTTCTATTAGTGTTAAAGGTTGAGAAAATATAATAATTACGAGCGTACCATCAACTTTCAAATTTTCGAAAAATCAAACCAAATTGAACCATTTTTTCGTGTGGAATTAGTCATATATTGAACAAGTTTAGTTGTCATAGACGCCGGTGTAATGCAAATAAAGAGCATAGAGGAGAGAACGAGAGACAGAGTAAAGAGAAAAGCGTAGATTTGCCCTGCTTGCTGCTGCTCTCTCTCTCCCTCGTGAAACATAAATATGAATAAGCCGGTCGAGTTTGCTTATCATTAGCATTGGAATCGGATAAGCAATTAAAATTTAATATAAACAAGAGCAGCAGCGCAAGATCCGCGCGTATATACTCGGGAGCAGAGTGGTCGCGCAGTTTATTAGCGTATCGGAAGAGAAAGAGCGAGATGGAATTATACAGATGCTGAGCACAAATAAAAGCTCGTCGCCGTCGTCGTCCGACGATTGAAGCCTATTTCGAGCGCGAGAGTAAAGCCGGGAGAATGTTGAAAATGCGTTGATAACCCAGTGAGCTCTCTTTGGAGTCTAACAGCGGGGAAGAGGATCAAAGCGCGGGGCTGTAAGAAGCGGGTCAGAAACTTTCATTATTATTCCTGGTAATTTTCTTAAATTGCTGCTGCGCCTTATTCCAGTGGTCGCCTGAATATTTCATGAGGCTCGCCGCAGCAGCAGCAGCAGCAGCCGCCGCCACGGAGATGATGTAAAAGCCAGTCAAAGGAAAACGCTTCGCCAGTAATTGCATTATCATCGCTTCTACCTGCCACTGTTCACACAGTTTCGCTTCGTTCGCTCCAGCTCTTAATCTTTCTTTAACTATTTTTCAAGCGCACCTTACTCGCGTTCGGCCGCATCGATATATTCGAATCGTCGACAAACAGCCGCTGCTTTTTCCAACAATACTTTGAACGCTCGCGAATCAAACAAAGGATTGAACCATCGCTTAATTAATGTTGCTTTAGAATGAGTGATCTCTTTGTTATTCAAGTGAATGATTAATTAACGTGTGTTCGATATTCGGCAACAATAGTATTATTGCGCGCACTATAGCCCCATCATCAGTATTGTACATGTGTGCGTGTGTGTTTACTATTCGCGCGAGAATGGAAAATCAATGAGAAAGCATGTTTGAACGGAAATTGAAATGGTAAAAGGTAAGCTAACAATTAGGGAAAGTAATGGGAGAGGGAAATAAGAGGATGGGGGTGATCCAGGCATAATCGTTTTAGACACAGCAATAGCTATATAGAGTCGAGTGTTCGAGAGGTGGCGCGCGGAGAAAAAGTTAATTGGATAGAAATCAGGGCGCAATTAACGCGCACAAAGGCGTAAAAAAGGTTGCGGCGCTCGATACGGCATGGCGCTAAAACAATTGGATCGCCGAGGATGGGGGGAGGGAACAAAGGAGAAGAGTCGGAAAAAGTCTCACGGACGGGAATTATGCAGCCGCTGCAGCTGGTGGGAACCGCAGCGCGCTACGCAGCCGGATAAGCCAAGTTGGCCAAGTACCTCGTAACCGAGCCGAATGGCGTGTCGTTCCGTACTTTCCACCCTCCCAGCCTCGCAGCGCTAGCCAGCGCCCATTTGTTTATAATTCCTCCAGGGACAACTCCCTCGCCTCCTCGCGTAAACTCCTTCCTTCTTCGCTTTCTCGCTTTCTTTTCTGCCGATTAATTTCGATCCCAACTTTCATTGTCAGCAATGTCCTCCGGACGCGCACGCAGAATCTCTAATGCTCCGCTGATTATTCGTTCTGGTAAAAATGTCCCCTTCTTTTTGCCATGCCATTACGACTCGATCAGCAATTGGCATTGAGAAAAAGTAGAAAGAAGAAAGAGAAGAAGAAATAATCGCTTTAAGATAGTTAAATTGTGCAAAAAGAAGTGGAAGTGTAACGATCGAATGGTTTGATCGATTTTATTTTGGCCTTTTATTCTGCGAGCGAGCGAGCGCGCGCGCGCGACTAAAACCTCATTATTTTTCAGGCTCAAGTTCGATTGCTCGGCTGCGCCAGTTTCCTTGGGCAGCAGCAGCAATTTCTCGAAGCGCAGCTCTCTGCTCCCTATTGCCAGCCATTCTTACCGCGGCTGCAAGGAGAGAAAGAGACGGAGACTTTTTTGCTCGTGTGCCACTTGGACTGGCATAAACGCTCTCTCGGCCGAATTTAAATTTGGCCGCAACGACTTTCTTTAACGACTCGCGCTATATAAGGCTTCAGCCCGAGCTAAATGGCTATTCGCGCTCGCAATTTATCTGTTTCTGCGCGTATAGAGATAAGAGAGCGAGCGGTCGAGAGCGAAAGAAAGTTCGGAATGCTTTGGAAAACGGCGATGGCTTTTGTGCAGCATCTCTCTCTCTCTCTCAGTACCCCGCTCGCGGAATTTTCTCTCGCTCTCTTCGTCTGCGCGTATAAGCTCGGCCGTGTCGCGCGCACTCGCAATGTAGATAATCGCCTCTCACCCTTTCCCCGCAAGCTATGAGCCCCAGCTCAATGCGGTTAAGAATGCTCCTCGAAAAACGAGCTCGCACCCGGGGCATTCCTTAATAAATACCAGCCTCGCCCCGCGTCGGGGTATAAAGAGTGCGCGAGAGCCGCTGGGCTTTAAACCGCGCGAGCAGTCGGGCTAATCTTGCAAATGAATAATTATGAGCTTATTTTCGGAGACTGCGCGAGAACGAGCATATTTTTCGCTTAATGGGATTTTTAGACTGTCGAGCTCTGCCGCTCGCGAGCTCATTTGAATCGTGAAGTTAATCTCTTCATCAAAAAAATTCCGCGGAGAGCACGGACCACTCGCGCGCTTCTACTTCAAACTCACTCGCCCGAAAACAAACTCATTCGACATATATTGTATTGAAAATTGTTCCGCAACGGTCGGATTGTATCGCGGCGCGAGCATTGCCGCGTTATAGTCGCCGTTTTATTTCGTTATCGAATTGGAAAATTGCAGACTTGCAGTTGGGAAATTGCTCATTACGCGTAACTGAGATAGCGCGCGAGCGAAAAGCACATTCGCCAAAGAAAAAAAAAGAGAAGCAAATAAAAGATAAGCCGTAAAAAAGAGAGTCGCTGTCTGGCTGTTTATGTCGAAATCACATGTTGGCTTGTGCCGGCGACTGCGAGAGAGCTGAGGCAGGGGTCGATTTGTTGGAAATTGGTCGCTCCCCGGAGGCTGGCAGGCAGGCAGGACGCCGACTCGCAGCTGCAGCTCGCGCCAACCGAAGCAACAGCCGATCGCTCGCTATCTGCAGCAATTTATCTCGAACCAGCCAAGCTTCTTCGACCGGCCTCCTCCTCCTCCCGCATGTTCACCTCATCACGCTTACCCTCGTCCGACTCTTATCTTCATCATACCTTCTGCTATATATTATTGCAAGCTCCTCTCCTATTTCATTATTTTCTCGGCTTCTTCTCTCTTACTTCTTGTTGGGCTCAAAAGTACGCTGCGTCAATTATAGACGCCCCTCCGACCACTTGTCGTTTGCTGCTTTCGCGTACATTTTTCACGAGCAGCTCGCTCAATTCTCGTCGCCACCGCCGCGTAAGTTGATATTGGACTTTCGACGCTCATGATCTATTCAGCTGGCGTAAAAAATAGATAATCCACGAAAATGCTGTCTTGGCATTTCGTGCACTATTAATTAAGGGAGCATCAAAAGTACTCCTCGACCTATTTACGACGGTAAGTAATATTGACCAGCGGAGAGTATTGCTAGTTTATAAGTATAGCTTCAATGCAGCGGCCAGAGAGTGCCAGAGGGGCGGATTTTTTGCTTGGCTTCTCTCGTACATAACGCGCGGCAAGCTGGGAATTCTGGAGACGCGAGTAGCTTGCGCGCGCGCTTCCGGCATCCTCTTGCGACCAAATCTCAGCGTGATTCGCACCGACAAAGCGGCTTATGCACGTCCCGTCTACTCTCTTACTCTTACAGTTTCGTGCACACGCGTTTCTACTGCTTCTCGCTAGGACTTTCAGCACCGGCGACCCCGTTAAATCCTTTTCGCGCTCACTGACCCTGAACAAACTTCCTTTTCTCTCCTCTGCTGCTCTGCTAAATTAAGCTCTCTCAATTATCATTCTCTACCTATTTACTTGTCCATTATTTTTTTCTTATTATGTCTGTCTCATTTCTTTTCTCTCGCGTGAATCTGAAGTAATTACGCCCAGTTCTTACTCATCGATGCTACATTTTATGAGGAAAAATCAAGCACAATAAAGATATATAGATGCTACTTTAGACTTTAGCCACCACGATTCTTAAACTATATTTTCTATCACATTATTTATTTGCTTTCTTTCTAATGCAATAAAGAGAATTTATTCTCGTGCAGATGCTTTACCTAACTTGCATTCTTTAACATGAAGCTCAGAAAGCTAGATTTAGCGAACGTGAGTGCACGCCATTTTGTCTGTTACATAAATAAACACATAGAAAATATTGTAGCGATGAATTTACAATTTGAATTTCAATATGTTTGATCTTACAAAAAACACAGAAAAGAATTTTTTTTTTCAATCATCAGAGCTACGGAAAATATTGTTGACAAATATACGCATATCAAAATGTCGTCAATAATGCTTTTCACGTTTTTGGTGATTATACACATGCAAAATCTAGTATACTAATAGGCGTTCAAATTGAGGTATACTGCTTCCAAGTACATGACGCTGCTAATTCAGAAATTCTTGGAAGAAGAACTTCTTGGCAATACAAGCTCCTTGTGCAGTCTTGGTATTAATTATAACTTACAAGTTTTGTAATTTAATTTTAAGTTTACAAGTATTTGTAATATTGTGGATACTTGCAGTTATATCGCTGTCCTAATTTCGTTGAGTTTAGTCGAGATTACTTTGATGATCATAAACCTTATAAGATCTTAAATAAACTAGAAAGGTTAATAAAAAGTTTCAAAAAAAAAAATGTTCTTTATAAAAACTTTAAGACGTAGAAACTTTAACGAACAAGCCAACAATTTATTATCATAAAAATGTCAGTTGCAGTGCGACAATGGAGGAAGCGGATAATAGTGCTATCGCATTGATAATAAAAGCGTAATTATGTAATAATTTTGGCGAGCGAGCTGTTGTATTCTGTTGGGAGGTGAAAATGCGGCCTGCCTTTGCCTCTCCTCCGCAATTGTCCGTGTAAGTACTATTAATTCAGCGAATGCTACACACATTCGGCTTTAAGTGCTCGGCTACATTGTTGAGCGCGAGGCTTAGTCTTACATTTGTCTGTATAACATTGCGCGGACTAAGGACTTCTAACATCATTACTGGACTGCGGCTTTGAAACGGTAAAGCGTGCTACTATACAAACTATTTCGACAATACCCATCTAGATCAATTTATGTACAAGTTGCTTGTACAAGTCATTATAAATAATTCACAAGGTTTTGTCAGTAATTTAATGCTTCATTGTCTGAGTATATATTTTCTAATTGTTCCTGAAATAATTGAAGGTTTAGCAAAAACTTGAGTAAGTTGCCATATATACAACGCTTCTGAACATATTTTTAATGCAATTATTCTTTGTCTGAATGGAATAAAAAGTATTCGATGAATAAAGTCGTTAAATCGTGCATAATATAAGAAGCGAAATGAGTCGATGAGGAAAGCATTTGACGATTAATTGTCGAAAAGAAAGCTTGAACGATAATAAATAGGGGTAATGGAGTATAAAGCCGGAGCCGCTGTGGTCGATCTATAGACGAGGGAGAATGAAAGTGAAGCAAGAAGTGGCACAGAGATAAAGGCGCCCGACCGCCAGCGGCTGACTGTAGGCAAGCACGGAAGTCCACAAATCTAATCCATTTGATTCGTTAGCTATACTACAAGGAACGGGCTACAGGCTCTTATACAGCGCACGCCGCCGCACGGTTATCGCGCTCAGTTAGGCGAGGCTCGTCGCTCGAACTGCATAATATCCGATGCGTGCATTGTGAGAGAGCGCCGCCGCACCGGCGCGACTTGACGTGCGGACGTTAGTCAGCGAGAAACCGCACGAGAGATAGGTCGCGCAGATCTTTCGCTGGCGATAACTATTAATAGACCTCGTCTACATATAGCCGCATCTATGCATCGCTTGCATGTGTACTGCATACGACCAACCACTCAATATACACGAGATCTCGCGTTGAATATACAGGAGCGTGCCACAGTCTGCGGGCGCTCTTTGACGACGACGTTGAGATGCCACTGACCCCCCGCCCACGCACGCGGATACGCCAAGAAGAATGACTAACCTTTAGCCCGATTGAATGTGCTCTGCCGGAGAGATACGCAGCTCATATGCCGTTGCACGCCTCGGTCGGCCGAGCCTTCCCGCACTTTTATTCCCGTTCGAGCTATCCATCATCCCCTATCCCCTCGATAGATCACCCTACTATCGCTCTACTAACGCGATACTTTTGATATTGCAACGCGATGTATCCGACTGATTACTTCGTTTCATTAGCTGGTCGACTTTCAATCAAGCGATACAAATGTACGCAGAAGAAGTATCTTTGATACCCTATCTATTTACGTATATTTCAAGAGTTATAAACGAGACTTCGATATTGACAACATATAAGGTAGGTGTACACAATATGGGACTCGTTTTGAAAAACTGCCATAACTTTTTACCATTAATGAATTTTTCAACGCGGGTCATCTTGTTTTAAAGCTGCCCGTTTACCCTTTAAAACGAGCCGTCGCACGATTTTTTAGATGAAAGCTAGCTCGATTTATTGCACTTTAAATGCAACTACTTTTTTTTTGTCATAAAAAGACAGTGTACCCAATATGGGACTATTAGAG
>JAWWMK010001317.1:0-35909 GCA_035047105.1 Galeopsomyia nigrocyanea
CTTTTTACGAACCTCGCTATCGAACCTCGCCTTCGGCTCGGGCCGATATTTGCTCGTTTCGTAAATTAGCCCTTTCCGTACCCGTCAAGAAATGTACTATTATGCTACATTATCTTTTGAATAAATTTGGGTCAATGATTATAATTTACTGATATAAAAAAACTGTAAAAACTATTGGCGATTAAGGGATTCCTATGAAACATTATACGCACAGTATTTTTGCTGTATTGTGATAAGATACATGTATATCTATTACCAAACTCAGTTTAAAGATCAGCGATCCATGCCGACCAGCTGTGCCATTCGAAATTCACTCTCATAATAACCGTCTACCATAAGTGACTTCAATAACCTTATGGTGTACATCGAAATTGCTCTGTTATTAATTGCTATTCTTTGTGCTTTTGAGTATTTACGGAATACAGTAGAATCGCGAGACACGTGAATAAAATTCCCGGACCTTAAGCCGTGGCCAATATTAGGAAATATTTCTTAACTGTTTAAGACAACGGGTATGCACGAGAATACCATTATGGTAATGTTTCATGTACCTAACTGTTTACTAACAAGTACGACGAACTTAGTAAGAAAAATCTTAAATCTGCTGCATTAAAAAAATTCTTATTATATAAGGAATTTTTTTTTTGAGAATGCATAGTGGTCTGAAATTTTTTCGGAATTAAGTAATTTTTCTAATCTACTGATACAATGTGAAAATTAGAGGTAAACATTTATAAAATTTAGTATAAAGAAATATAAGAAAAAAGAATTAATGTTATTTTTTATATATAAGTATCAAATATTTGATATCACAAGATTTATACGATTGTAGCAACTGATTGCATCGTCGCAATAATTTACGTCTCGGCGATTTGATAAATGTTGCGCTCGACAGCACCGGTAGAAAAGTGCAGAATTGCTAAACTAAGAATAATCAGTTGAAGATATGCTGACGGGTCAAAAAAGTAATTACTATCTATCGTGATGCCATCTGCTAATGCAAAAAATAGCGGATATTACTGTCATCGAATATTAAACATCGAAACTACTATTTGTAACATCTTCAATCTAAACTCAGTTCTAAGATCAGAATCCATTTCGACTAGAGGTGTCATTCAAGATTCAATAATTGCCCAACGCAAAGGACGTTCGATTATTATTTTACAATGTTCGTCGAAATTGTTCTACTTCTCATTGCCGTTTATTGTACTTTTGAGTACTTTACGAAGTACAGTAGAATCGCGAGACATCTAAATAAAATTCCTGGCCCATCACCATGGCCAATATTAGGCAATATTCCACAATTGTTTACGACGTCAGGTATGCATGAAAAAATTATTATGTTAATATTGTATACTGTATTAGACACTTCGAAAACGTGATGACTAGCTATAGCTAATAAAAAATTACCGATTCAGCAGTTTTTATCGAACACTTGTACAGTTTTATACTGATACATTATAGTGGACTACTTATCTTTTTTGATGAAAAATTTATGATCATCGCAAATCGTTTTTTTTTTTCATTAGAAAAAATATCGGCACTTCTTAGGCAGTGGGATGTGATGTATTACCCCACGTATAAAGCTTGGATTGCACATAAAGGTATCATAAGTGTACTTCATCCTGATGATATTGAAGTGAGAATTATATTATTTAAAAATATTTTTTTTTAATATTGACCTACGATATTTTGACTAATATTCGTTTTTCTTGAAGAAACTTTTTACAAGCGCCAAGCATATAGAAAAGAGTTTTTTCTATTATCCGCTTCTTTCTTGGCTGGGTACCGGTTTGTTAACTAGTCATGGTAAGAGCGTCACCTCTGTTTTTTTTTTCGTGTCGAATGTTAATTAAAAATGATTTTGAACAAACTGCAATTATTAAAGGAGCTAAATGGCAGCAGCGACGGAAAATGTTGACACCTGCTTTTCATTTTAATATATTGCGCCAGTACTTCGAAAGTATGGCCGAGCATGGAGAAGAAACAATGAATTCCCTAAAACCCAATGGCGAAGCCGTAATGAATATGACAAAATTCATATCTGACTTTACTTTGGATGTTATCTTAGGTAATTAAAAATTGAAAATTAATTCTTTAAAAAATGTATAGCCAGTAGTACTGGGAAATAAAATGATTGAGCATTTTTAGAAACTGCCATGGGCGTAAAGTTTACTGATAGAGAATTTTCAGACAAGTATCGAGAAGGAATACATTATATGGGAGATTGTACGGTTTTCCGGTAATATATTTATTACGCATAAAAGTGCATGACACATTGTAGTCAAATATCTCATTGTAATTTCTTTTACAGAGTCATAAATCCTTGGTTCGCCCCAGAGTCAGTGTTTCGATGGACGCACCGAGGTCAAAAGTATAAAAAGTCTCTGGCCGCTCTACATAGTTTTACAAAAAAAGTTGAACAAATTTCTTGAAACTAAAATTACAATAATATCAATGAGATAGACGATTCAAGAGTAAACTTTTTTATTCTAGATTCTGACGGAAAGAAAAGAGTACCATGAGCAAACTAACAATCAATTTTTGAACGAATTCAAGGAGAACGAAATTTCTAACGCGTCAACTGATGAAATATACTGCGGGTGTAAGAAATTTAATGTTATTTCTCAATTTAATTGATATTTTTAAGCGTTTCATCTGTCTTAGATCGTAAAAAACGCCTGGCTATGCTTGACCTGTTAATATCAGAACAAAAAGCAGGAAGAATAGACGATACAGGGATGCAAGAAGAAGTCGATACTTTTACTTTCGAAGTGAGTGAATACAGATTATGTTATGTTTATTTGAAGGCGTAGTATGCACTTCTATCACTTTTTACTAACGTATTTCATTTAAGGGTCACGACACCTCTGCTATGGCTTTAAGTTATGCAGTATTGCTGATTGCTGAACACAAAGATGTACAAGTGAGCACATTTTTACAAATTTTATTTATTATCGAAAAACTTTCTAAGCCTTTTCATTAACATGAAAAGAGATTAGAACTTAAGAGATGAAATCATTTTCGAAAAAAAAGTTATGTAATTTTTTTAATTTTTGACTTAGAGGAATATTAATTTTGCAGACACGTATACGCAATGAGGTATGTAAAATTTTAGATCGCACTAATGGAAAATTAAAAATGTCGGACGTTCAAGGTTTTACTTACCTTGAAATGTGTCTGAAAGAAAGTCTTCGGCTCTATCCGATTGTTCCATACATATCACGAAATATTACGGAAGATCTGCAATTGAGTAAGTTAGTCAAGTAATAATTTTTCGAAATAAAATTTGAGTAAAGAGAAAAGTTGAAATAATCGAGTTCATTAAATTATTTCAGCAAATTATCTGATACCTAAAGGTACCATGGTACAAGTACATCCTTATTCGGTACATCGAAGACCAGAATTCTGGCCGAATCCGGAAAAATTCGATCCTGACAGATTTTTGCCAGAAAACTCAAAGGGAAGACATCCTTATTCCTACATTCCATTCAGTGCAGGGCCGAGGAATTGTATTGGTAAGCTGCAAAAGTACAACGTGAACAACGCGAAATTAATCAGATAATTTTTCAATTGCAGGGCAAAAGTTTGCAATGCTCGAGTTGAAAACTTTCGTTAGTTTGTTAGTCTACAATTTTGACTTAGATCCAATTAGTAGGTCTGAACAACTAATTTTCAAAACGGATTTGGTTCTTCGTACTACCGAACCTATCCGCATTAAGTTAACGCCAATCAAAAAGTGACAGTTTTTAATTTGAGGGCGCGTGCAGCTTCATAAAATAATAAAATTTACTACGACACATTGAAGTCATATGATTTTTAAACATCTAATCTTTGTGATCGCTTATTCTATTATCTGTAAAAAGTAGCAAGTGTGAATAAATTAAATAAGATAATTTGACTAATTTGACTTTATTTCTCAATAGCTATTAGTCTATTGATTGTTAACACGGTTATTTTAGAATTCACAATAAATAAGATGACTTTGTTTACGTCGCGAAAATATATTGTATATTTTGAATTGTAAGTCAACGGTAAGTAATCTTTGTACATATTCAATATTTCAAGTAAAATAATCACGATGACGTCAACCACTGATATAAAAGCAGCAGGAAAGATTGAGAAAAAAAATGCCGCTTGACCAGTTTTTACCAAACGTTGATACTGTTTTTTTTCTACTGGTCAGATATGCTGATTTATATTGCAGCTGATTATTCCCCATCTTAAATTTTTTCTCTTGTGTATTCGGAACATTCCATGAACGTGTCGTACGAAAAGTAGCACGTTTATTTATTGTCGTTCTTTGTGTTTTTATACGTAGGACTAGTCACTGCATCGATTAATTAAATGAAAAACTACAGTCGTTTACAGTCGTAGCGTAAAAGTTTGAATTAAGAAAATCAACAGAAATTGTAATCCATAATGTTTATTGAAATTCTGTTACTCGCAATCGCGGCATTGTTTGCTTTCGAGTATTTCGTGAGATATGGCAGGATTGGAAAGTACGTTAATCAAATTCCAGGACCATCAGTATGGCCAATATTTGGTTGCCTTCCAGACATCATTTTTCCTCGATTTCCAACGCCAGGTAAAATATATCAAATTGACCAATTGCTCTTGTCTTGGATAAAAGTTCGTTCTCTTAACTTTACTTGTTTGAATTTTGTGTTTTTGATAGAGACAATATTTAAAATTCAACGAAAATACGACTCGGAGTACTATCCCATTTATAAATTTTGGAGTACCAATAGAGTTGGCATAAACATTCTTCATCCGGATGATATTGAAGTGAGAGCTACAGTAGTAAATTCATTTTTTGTGAAAATCAATTCACATAATGAATTTATATTTTAGAAATTACTCACGAGTTCTAAGCATACGTCAAAGAGTGTTCTTTATCAAATACTCCAGGCTTGGTTGGGAGGTGGTTTACTCGTTAGCCATGGTAAGATACAATATATGTACCTAGTAAAATACATTTGCTATCAGATTACCTCGAATATATATTTTTCAAGGATCGAAATGGCAGAAAAGACGGAAAATATTAACACTTGCATTCCATTTCAAAGTGCTGCAAGAGTATTTCAAAAGTATTGTTGAAAATGGAGAAAAAACTATGAAGGCTTTGATGGGTAATGGTGAAGCTATTCACGATGTCAATGAATTGGTGGCGGATTATACACTGAAAGTTATATGTGGTAAATAGGAAAAGTAGTTCATACTGTTGTTTGAATTCTTACTATTAGCGACTTTTTTGAAATTTTAATTGATAAACGATATTATTGTTTTATCATACAGAAACCGCAATGGGTGTCAGGTTATCCGACAAAAGTTTCATAAATAAGTACAGGGAGGCAATACACTTTATAGGGGAGTGTGGACTCTACAGGTAATAAATTTACGTAGTTAATATTTGGCGAAATAAATGTTCACTGAATATATCTTTATCTCGCAGAATTTTTAATCCTTGGTTTACGTCAGAGTTTTTGTTTTCTTTGACGAATAGAGGTAAAAAATATAAACAAGCATTGAAAATTTTACATGATTTTACAAGAAAGGTATTGTTATTACGATTTGTATTTGAATTAAAATGGAATATTGATTAATCTTAGACAACATATTTCACAGATCATAAAGGAGCGGAAAGAATTCCACGAGCAAACAAATGGTCGTTTTTTGACTGATTTTTCGGCTGCTGAATCAATAAACTCAATGACAAGTGAAAAGGATAATGGATGTAATTGGAATGAAAAATATGTGGTCGTAGATAATTGCAAATCTGAGGACTATATTTTTTAATAAAAGATTGTTTATTTCCAGATCGTAGAAATCGCTTGGCTATGCTCGATCTATTGATAGCAGCACAAAGAAACGGTGAACAAATTGACGATCAAGGAATCCAAGAAGAAGTCGATACATTTACTTTTGAGGTGTTTTGATGGATTTATTATAAAGTTGAATATTGATGGATGGGAATTATTTATATCTGGGTTTTACAGGGTCACGACACCACAGCAGTTGCCTTGACATTTGCGATATTATTAATAGCAGAGCACAAAGATGTTCAAGTGAGCAAATATTATTAAATAAATAAAGAATGAATATTAAAAAAAATCATTTTGGCAGGATCGCATTCGCGCTGAAGTGAGTGATATTTTAGATCAAAGTAAAGATGAATTGGGAATGACGGAACTTCAACATTTTAGTTATCTTGAAATGTGTCTGAAGGAATGTCTTCGGATGTATCCTAGTGTACAGCATATGTCTCGTAGTATTGATGAAGATTTACAATTGAGTAAGTTTGCTTTTGAATACGATATGATCAACCTTAATTTGTATCTGCGGTAGACATTAATTTAATTCATTTTTTCAGCAAATCATCTGATACCTAAAGGAACTTTAGTGTACATACATCCTTATTCAGTTCATCGAGTGCCGGAATTCTGGCCGAATCCCGAAAAATTTGATCCCGAAAGATTTTCACCGGAGAACTGCAGTGGCCGACATCCATTTTGTTATATCCCGTTTAGTGCTGGTACTCGTAATTGCATTGGTAAGTTGATGTGAACAGAAAACGAAACAAAATAAACACATTTTACTCGATTTTTTAAAAACTGTAGGTCAAAAGTTCGCAATGTTGGAGTTGAAAGCATTTATGGCTCATCTGATTTATAATTTCATTTTGGAACCTATTACTTTAACCGGAAAACTGTCATTTATACCCGACATGGTACTCCGATCTGCCAAGCCTGTTTATGTGAAGCTAACACCGATCAAAAAGTGATACCAGTTGTATAGCCATAAAACGTGTCTCGAAAAAAAAAAGAACATTAATGTATGTTTGACGTATGCACGTCGAATTCAGTTTCTTACGAGATTGTGGAATAATTTTGCTATAACTATGTATATCGACGAGGAAATAAAGTACTTAATATTTTTATCTTGTCGTTTATCTACTTTTGCAATGAACCGCAAAGTACTTATCGGATGTCATATAGTAGAAGACATAACAATGTTACGCGGATAATTGCAATAAAAAGTCCGGAAGTTTTTAAATTGAAGACGTTAACTTTAAATCTCGATTAGTAATATCTTTCTATTTTATAAATCATAATTAATTAAGTACTCAACGCGTTATCTATTACGTGTGTGATCCTGAATTAGATGTAGATATTGTGATCAGTTATAAAATTTTATTATTATATAGTATCGATGAAGACTGTAATAAAATTATAAAATTCTAAACAATGGAATGAGCGAGAAGACTCATTTACATTCGTAATATTTGAACAGATCAAATCTTGAAAAATGCATGACATTTGAACTTCTTTTCTTCGACGCTGGGTATCTTTGAACAACTTTTTCCAACATCTTTCATCACAGTGATTGGTAAAAATGCTACGTACTTATAATGTAGGACGTTCGTCACACTTCCTTATTTAAATGAGCTACTTGATTTCAGTCGTCTGCTGACATTGCAATAGATTAGATCAGATTCATTATAAGTCTATTGTACAATCATTACGATGTTTATAGAAATATTACTGTTAATCGTCGCACTATTATGTGCTTTTGATAGGTAAAAACTACCCTTTAGTAGTTTTTTCTACCTGGAGAAATCTTTTAGCTCCGAGCGTTCTCCTTGCGCGGGTGGATTAGCTGCCTACGTCCGTCGCTGGTCGTCTCTCTCCGAGAGCTCCGCGCTTACCTTATCGTTTCTTACTTTAACATGATTATTTAGATCACGTTTATTTAAATATTCGATATAAAAAGTTGCAATTACTCTAAAATATTAAAACTTAGGTAACAATTACTCGAAGTTGAAAACTATTATTACATTTGAAAAGAATTGAACGTGTAATTTTTATAATTGCACGACTTCACCGTAGATAGTAACGGGAAAACAAATATTCTAACTGCGGTTGGTACTTAACAAAGTTTATATGTAAAAATATAAAAGCAATATTTAAATATCCGAGCACAGTTACCGAAAAATTGGAGATATATTTAGAGCGATTCACTTAATAGTTTTAATAATTTGTGATCTTACCTTATGTTGAATTTTCGTATGAATTTGATGTAACAAAATTGATTCGGTATTTTATATATCAGTAAAAAAATAATCCAATATTACCATATCCAGAACTTCCTTTATTATTTTCAACAGATATTGAATTTCAACAATGATTTTGAGACATTTGTTTCTTATTATATTCGATTTCAGTACCAATGGGTCCTCATGGGTCACAACAGAAATCGTTTCTTATATTGGTCGCAACATTCACAACAATTCATAATATTCACAACTGCTTCTTTAGATTTATAATTTGTTTATAATATTCACTTTCGTATAGATTGCAACATTCACTTTTTGATACTTTATATTCGTTTATGTATTTATTTGACTCTTGAACTTTGTAATGATAATCAATATTTTAATAATAATTATAAGCAATATTTCAATAATATTTATAACAGTAATTTTCAATGATTGTATTTTTAGAATTAATAATGATAATTTCAAAGGTAATGTGTCAAAGTATTATAAGCGCTTCCGCTTCAATATTATATTCGGTCAGTTCAAGAGTCAATGCAGATGTGCCGCGCCTATTTCGTTGCGCTTGTCAAGACGCCATGCAACTCTCTTTCCTCTCCTTCTCTTTCTTTCGCTTTAATTACTCTCTCTCTCTCTCTCTCTCTCTCTCTTTCCTAACTTTCTCTCTCTCTCTCGCGCGCGCGCGTCCTCGCCTAATCGCATTCCTTCTTGCCAAATGTCAAAGGCCTTTCGCGCGTCACATATGCAATGCTGAGCTTGCACTGTGCAACTCGCAAACGCCGTGGCCTTGACAGCTTTTATGTCTGTTAAATTTTATCATTGGTCGAACTTATTAACTTGAAATGTTACATAGTCAATGACAAAATTCAACAGATAAGTATTCTTGCAAAACAAAAGTGAAAATTAAAAGTTGTCATTTAACAGCTTTCGTGTATTATGCTCGATATGGGAGAATTGGTAAATATGTTTAAAAAATTCCTGGACCATCAGCGTAGCCGATAATAGGCACTCTTCCGCATTTTTGGTCAAATTAAAAAAAAAATTTTTTAACTTTATTTTTTGTTTAAAGTGTAGATATGATTTTATGCAATTGTAAAATCTACAATGATATCAATACAAGAAAACTTACCACAAACAAGATAATTGCCCGAGAAAGCTACGTAGATTGAGAACAATAAACTACAGTATTTCATTTTCTTCACTTTGCTAAATGTCTACTTTATTTGAGAGAGTTCCATGGTAAAAGAACGAAATTACGACAAAACAATACCCATTCAGGAGTCTGTTTAATCAACTGCGATTAATGATTTATCGTCAAACGTCAGAAGACGTAATCCCTACGTGCGTAATGATCACATATAGTACGATCAAAAGGCATTTTCATATTCATGAATTGAAATTATAACGAAGAATTGAAAAGTTTTAATTCACTCAATGAACATTTTTTATATTCTTGGTTATACACCTGATCGGGCCTGATTCTCTTGGGTTTAAAATAACGCTCTGGCGAAATTTTTTTGAAAGGATGATTTTATTATTCACCTGAGAACATTTAAGCGATAAGCAATCTGTTGGTTTATAATCGCTTCAATGCAAGAATGAAAAAGATGGTATGGTTAAAGTACATATAGCTTTTCTCTATCGTAGGATGTCGAAAGAGATATAATATAATATAATAATTCGTGTCTATTATTTCAATCACCGATTAATTAAATCCACTTTTTACAGGAGACTTTTTATTATACCAAAGATAATATTATGTGAATAATTGGAGACTCAACTCTTAACATGGATTTTTCAATGAAGTTTCCTTTTCAACATATATTATTTTAATATTTCGGTTTCCAACTCGCATGCGGAGAATCTTCACTCTCATCGACCATTGCGTACTGATAAGATAATTCAGCAACACGCATGTGAGCCAAGTTACGATCATTTATAGTATTGTTGATGAATTTCATATGAAATCCAACTCGAGAATAATTAGCTGGATTTGTTGCTTCGTTGCATTTAGCAGGACTAGAGACTAAAACTCCAATTATAGTGTCGTTAATAACTAATGGACTACCGCTGTCCGCCTGAACAAAATACCCAATGATTGATGTCAGATCGTTGGATGTCATCTAAAAATTGTGAAATAACTTACCGAGCATGCGCCTCTGTTCGTATCATCGCGCTTTTTTATTTGAGCGCAAAGAATCGCATGGTTGATCTTTGCTCTATCCTTGTATAATTTTTCACAGTCTACGTTTTTGATAACTGTAGTTTCTGCGAATCTAAATTGATTGTCAGTGGTGCCATTTTCTTTTAATTTTTCATTTTTGTCTTTGTAAACGCTCATCACATTGACTCCATAACCACTCAGTATAGCTTTCTGGCCGGCGTACGTTGGATATAGTGTTTTATTATTTATCACAGGTCCTTGCGGTAACTTTAGAGCTTGTAATCCGGATTCAGGACTGAGATCCAATTTTTTAAATAGCTATAAAAAAATAGAATCATCACACTGACTTCACACAAAATAGCAGTTACACATTTAATGCGTACCTGCAGTATAGCAATGTCATAAGTCACATTAAAACCAATTCCTTTAACTACACCTTTCGGAGTGTACTGCTAGGGTACGTAAATCTTTTTTACCATATGCTTGTTGTTACATTGATTGCCATCGACAATTCCAACTTTAGCATTGAAAATAGTATCAAAGAAACCATCTTTGTCGATGACGCAGTGTGCGCCAGTGAGAATGTGTTCTTTGCTTATTATTGCACCTCCGCAAGTAGTAGAGCCTATACTTGAAGGTTCAATTAGTACTTCATAGGGGAATTGACCATCTTCTGCTAAGTCACCACCGACTATTCCCTCACCAGTGAGCCTTGCTTCCACTGGATTGACATTTTGTTATTAAAACGAGTAAGTTTCAAATATTTTACTAGAAGATCGTAGTTAAAACTTACCATTGTTGAGAAAAATGCCGATACTCAGTGATGATAGAAACCAGGCGAAGCATGCCGATAACATCTTAGATGTGATGGCTTCACCAAGCCTTGATTACAAATGAAAAATTTTGTCAAAAATTGACACTTTTATGCGTATGAATAACCCACCGGATGTTTAAACAAATTACTTAATTTAATTTGTGTTGAAATTGAAATATTTCGTTTCTAAGAAGAGTATCAATCACTTTGTGGGAGTGCCGTCAAACAGCTTTTCATTTTTTTCCACAGCCTCAGATGTGCTTCTATAATCGTCGATTCAATTATTAAGAAAAATAAAAGAAAAATAAATATTTAACTAGAACTTACATAAAATTTTTCAATTCAATTTGCAAAAGAAAAACCAAGTTTAATTTGATTTGATGAAACTTCAATAATTAGACAAAAGTGAAAAATATTTCACAATGCTACAAGTACATCAAATCGTATATAATACTGATTCAGTTGTTCAAATAAACGTCATTTGTTACAAAATATAGAGCCATTTTTTTATATTTCTGACAGGTAATGAATTGATAGTATGATTTTGTTTCTTCTAAATCAAGATTTTATTATTTATCGTGTATCCACAATTTTTACAAGATGCTTTGATTTCAGAAATAAAAGAAAATATTTTGTTCAATTTTAAGTAATATATTTGCGGTAAAAAAATCTTAACATTTTCAGTTAGAACATAAGCTAGTTAGCAGTGACTCTTTAAAAATCCCAATCGTTAAAGATCGAAGGAAATTTGGACCCTGAAGATCCGAATCCTGAAGAGCCGAATCCTGAAGAAGCGAATCCTGAAGATCCGAATCCTGAAGATCCGAATCCTGAAGAACCGAATCCTGAAGATCCGAATCCTGAAGAACCGAATCCTGAAGATCCGAATCCCGTGGGTCTGTGGTACGGACGATCAGTATTTGTAGTAGGTCTCTGGTATGGATTGGACGACGGGATAAGTTCGAGCGTGCGTATATCATCGTCCTTTTTGTCCTTCATAACATCGTCAACGAAATCGATGTAAGCTGAGACACGAGTGTAAATTGCAGCGGCTATCTTTTCTGTGCAACCAATTGGACTTGTACTAACGACTCCGACGACGGTTTCGCCATTGTAAACGAGTGGGCCACCACTGTCACCCTGTTGACAATTTCAATGTCATTATTTTCATTCTTTTTGTACTAAAAAAGTAGAATAAATTTTATCTTTATGCTTACAGAGCAGACACCAGATGGACTGCCAGAAATCAAATGTTGTTTGGTTCTAGCGCAGATATGTTTTTCAGAGATACGCTGACGGTAGCTTTGCTGGCATTGGCTAGTGCTAAGGACATCAGCTTCGGCGAAACGAAGTTGTTTATCGCTGTTGCCACCATTTTCTCTATCGCCATCGTATACTTTTACCCAATCCCAACCGAAACCGGAGATTTTTACTGTCTTACCAGCGTATGTTTCACGTGCATTCCTTGGTAGTTTAAGTTTCTGCAAGTTGCTGTGACTTGCCAGTCCCAAGGGTTGCTTCAACTGTTGACATTATAACATATTCAATTATAATAAACGTAATATAGTTTAATTTCAAAGTTGTTAGATAATTAACATTTGATTTTAAAATAAAAATTTCATGACATAAGAAATGTCAAACTGAAAAACAAAAAATTCCAATTAATTCCAAAGAATCGATTCGTGATCTGGAAACTGATGAAAACACCTTCGCAAGCACTTGCGCAAACAGTCTTCCATGTTACGCTATCTAAAGAATGTCATGCTGTATTACGTGTGACTAATTAACATTTAACGTCGTCATTTAGACGATGTCAATAGCTGTCGAAATATCTTATCACCTTAACAACCGTGAATGATGCGTTTATTATTGAGAAAATTTTATGTCTTATTGAACAATCTTTACACGCTTTCTTCCACATTCAATTGACTGTATTCATAAATTTAATTCCTATTTCGAAATGAAAACGTCAATTCGTTTGTTGTCTTGTTCACACAATAGGATAAAATTAAGTAGATCTAATGAACGTAGTTACAAAAATCCCAAAAATTATCCCAAATCTACGATAGACGTCTACCAACCTTGAGAACAGCAATGTCGTTCTCGTTGCCTCCAGACTGAGGTTTGTAGCCTCTTGGCACGTAGATCTTTGCTACATCAACAGTAACAGCTTCCTTAGTTTTATCCAGATCGTTTGTTCCAGCGAGAACTTCCATGCGTTTATTGTAGAAGCTACCGGTGTTTGAGACAACGCAATGGGCAGCAGTGATGACGAAATGATCATCAATAATACCACCACCACAGATACTTCGACCGTAGACTTGCAGTGAGACTTGGTATGGGAATTGATTGGCTTTGGCTTTTTCGCCACCGACTATTCCTTCACCAGATAGACGGGCAACTACGAAATATTTTGTATGTTAGTTTGTGGATTTGAATAGATTTATATATCTTACAAACTGAATTTCAATTCTTGAAATTTAAATTTTTTGAATTCTCATTTGACAATTTCTAGTAGATTATGAAAAGAAAACCAAAAAATCCAATCAAATCAAACAATTGAACTCACCAGTGCTGGCTACAAAGTAAACCGAAATGCCAAAAAGGCACAACAATAACTTGTTACGAATCATGTCGCTGTTGAATAAGATACTGAAGTAGTGACAACGAAAACCAAACTATGCCTTATATATACATGTCTCCCACAGTGGCAATTTTGCATGAGCGATATGACGCAGCGCGATAAGAATCAAATAAAAAAAAAGATCACAAGCTAATGTTGATTCTAAAATATTAATCAGTTCTGCCTGCAGATTATCCAAATATCAACCTACGTGACGTGACATCTGTGAAGTACCCAATGAATGAAATAAATATTTCCTTATCATTTTTATTTCTTTAGACAAATTATCAATATTAGGTAACAATTGAAACGAATTGCCATTTAAATTCAGCCAAATAAAGGTTGGCTATCAGAGCGGATTTCCTCATCAATTTGTCCATTGCTGACCTTTTCAACAAAATGAAGATATTTTGAGGCTCTAGTGTTAATGCCTGGCTGCTCCTTTTCGCTGCATCCCATAGGACTCGCACTTGCCACACCAATAGCAGTATTGTTGTAAATGATAGGACTACCGCTGTCACCCTATAATGTTCAACAAAAAAAGTTATAGCTTTCATTTTTCGAACATTTGGTTTAAAAAATTAATTTTAAATTAAATATTAATTATCTCGAATTTTCTTAACATAAAGAGATATTTTTTCAATTGTGCTGTCCAATAAAAGCACTTACAAACATCATCATTGTTACAAAAAGACAATGAATTCGTTAACGGTAAATTCCGAGATAAAATGACTATTTGCCATATTACGAAGTATGTTTCAGTTGCTACTGAAATATACGTCAGATGTACCAATAAAAGGAGAAGAATTCGACCCTGGAAAAAGTTACTGATGCATGAAATATAGAATACATATGTCAATAACATATTGATCACAATTTGTCATTGATCACAGTGTCGTCATCCGATCTTCATATCTATTCTAATAATCATTAATCGAGATTTTCCTCATTTAAGCATTTATTGAAAGATGAATCATTTAGTAATTTCTGAAAATTTGCGAAACCTTCTAGTTTTAGCAATATATCACGTAGCATACACTTGTGCAATGAAACAAAAAAAAACTCTATAATATTGACATTGTAAGATGCTTGAAACGATGAACTTACAGTGCAGAAACCCTCGGGTATTTCAGGATCGCGTTGTACAACGCGAGCACAAAGATGTTTTTCGTAGATCGGGTCTTTGTAGTATTTTTGGCAAATGGTATTAGCTAATAAATTGGCCTTTGCGAATCTTAGTCATTTCGTCATCAAGAACCACGTGTATTGAAGAAATATTCTAATATTAGATATGATTGTTTGAGCTTACAACTGCGGGGCACGAAATGTAACGATATACTCAATATGCAGAGGACAAGTCTGTATCTATTCATGATTGAAGATATAAAGATGAAACGAAACTAGTAAAAAAATCGCGCGTTCCTTTTTATTTCTACAAATTAGTTTGGTGCTTGAGATTGATTGGATAATAAATATGGTTTTTGAATTAAACGGCTTCTTTGATTTTTGTAAAAAAAAATAATTTATGCTCATTCTCTCTTAACTGGTTTTTAATGAATGATAAAAGATTATTAAAGATGTATCGCATTGTCTTCAAAACATGTGGTAATCAATTAAACCTTTACTGAACAGGAGTTCCAATCATTAGTAAATAATTCTACAATTAACCTTGCAAATAGTCAAGTTTTTATTTAAATAATACTTTTCGTTTAGTTCATGGTGGGCTTCTAGAAACATTTTCAGTTATTTCATTTATTAACCTTGTTATTGACAGAAAAATGAGAAATATATAATTTGATCATTTGCGGACGACCCGGTTATTAAGTTCCACTATTGATCCCACGCAACTGTATGCACTCTAACATCAGGAGCTTCAACACCATTCATGATTTTATCGATAATGTCCACATAGCTTGAAACTCGAGTATTTGCTTTCTTCACAACCTATGGGGCTGACGCTCACTGCACCAACTACAGTGTTACCAACTGCGAGTGGACCACCGCTGTCACCCTGCACATAATATTTATCCATGAGATTTTCTTGCTTTGAAAAACATCAGAAGTCAAAGTAGATATAGCTTATCGAGCAAACACCCTCAACTTGACCATTTATGTGTCGTTGCACTGCTTGACCACAAATATGCATATTATAGACATGAGTATATTTGTTTATCCGTCGGCACTCAGTGTTACTGATGATTTTCGTATCCAAGTACCTAAATTTGTAATTCGCGGTACCATTCGTCTCGGTTCTCTGGCCAGTTACTGGATCCATCGTAACTTCTATCCGATTCAAACTTCTCGACAAGTCAAGTTTACGAAGGCCATTGTTCAGACCTACGTTTTGCTTCAGCTGCAACGAGAAATCAATTTATGTTTCTGTTGTTAAAATATTATTCAAAGTCCATAATATTTGCTGACTAAAAGTAGTCAGTTACCTTGAGTACAGCGATTGCAATGATTCTGGTGGCCTGAACGAACTGGGAACATAAATCTTTTCAACATCAACTGATAGGCCTTTGCCAGGAATACTAACATCTGATGTATCAAAGACTACTTTGAAATGTGCTGTCCTGAATTGGCCCGAGGCTATATCAATAAGGCAATGTGCGGCTGTCAATATAAAACGTTCGTCGATAATTCCACCTCCGCACATATGTGTGTTTTCAATTACTTGAAGTGAAATTTGATATGAAAATTGCCTTTCACTGGAAGTTTCTCCGCCGATGATTCCTTCGCCCGACAATCGGGCGTACGCTAAAATTTCAAGGTACTTGATTAAAATTATTATATGCGTACAGAAGTAAAAAAAAATGCAATTAATTGTGAAAATTATAACTTAACGAGCGACAAAACGCTCAAGAGATAAAGTAATAAGAGATCCATTGCTGAAATCGTTAGATACTACAATCTCAATATTACTAATAGAGTAGTGAACGAATTTTTCTTGCAAGCATCAGTTTTTATACCTTAAAAGTACGCAACTTTAATCCATTGGTGTAATCATGAAGCTTTAAATAATTAGTAGCTCGAGTGATATCAATAATAAATTAAAGTCAACAAGTATAAACCCTTCATTCACGTTAATGATAAGCAATGTGCATTTCAATGGACAAGTCAGTGACTTGATCATTACGCACAAGTACAAAGTGAGGTAGCAATTGACATTACCCAAACATCAAATAATCGATCATAATGACGTATTCAAAACCAAATATTCTGAATGACTGATGTTTGCATATCAATCTTTACCGAAAATTAGTATTCATTGCATATAAAAATAGTGTCAAGAACGCTCTTTGGGAATAAGGCTCAACGCAATACGATAAATTCATCAAAAACAATTATATATTTCAATAGATTTACAATCATGTCTGGTTGAATTAACCAGATACTCAAAAACTAATTGACTCCATAGTATTATCCGTTGATCCTTTGACAGCCTTATTGACAAAGTCCACGTACTCGCTAACTCGAGTGTAAACAGCTGGTTGTCTATTCTCGATACATCCCAATGGGCTGGTACTAACAACGCCGATGAGAACGTCCTTGTAGACAAGTGGACCGCCACTGTCACCCTATAAAATTCGTTTAATTTTAGCGATTGATCAAAATATACTTCTGATCAAAAGACTCACGAATGTATACTTACAGAACAGATGCCCTCAGGACTCTTGCTATCACGTTGAATAACACCAGCGCAAATGTGTTGAGTCTTGATAGGATTAGGGAAGTATTTCTGACAAGTTGCTCGTGATAGGACATTAGCTTCAGCGTAACGCATTTTTTTATATCCCATGCCGTTTTTCTCGATAGATTGTCCAGTGCGAGGATCAGTCACCACGTCAATCTTGTTCAAACCGAAACCACTGATCACTGCTTTAACCCCTTCGTACGTATTGCTTTTTCCGGGTAGATTGATTTTACCGATGTGCGAGTTAGATGCGAGACCCAAGTTTTCGCTAAGCTGAGAAATAAATACATTTGGTTCGTCATAAAAACTATAACGAAGAAGATGATAATAATTGTATTGGTTTAGAAATGAGAAAAAAATCATACCTCTAGTACAGCAATATCACCGGTAGAACGAACATTCGGGCTGCTAGAACTATACTCTTTAGGTATGGTCACTTGAACAACATCAGCGGCGACTCTTTTCAAAGTTCTTGATCTGAGATCGATGATACCTGCAACAACCTTCATTGGAGTATTGCGGAGCCGGTTGTTCGCTTCAGTGACACAATGGGCAGCAGTGATCACATGACGTTCGCCGATGATGCTACCTCCGCAGATACTTTGACCATAAATCTCCAGAGAAATTTGGTAAGGGAACTCGCCTTCTTTGGCATTGTCACCACCGACAATTCCTTCACCCGACAACCGCCCTTCAGCTATGGAAGTCGTAAGCAAGTGTTAGAATACAGAAATTGCAAAATTGAGTGTGCAATTACTTACCGGTGTAGATGATTGTGGCTATGAAGCCAAAGAAGCAGAAGAACAATTGAATCCGACTCATTGTAGGGAAATGTGATTTTTGGAAGCAATCGAAGGTTCTTTTATACGGAATATCCGATGCGCTTGACGTCAAATTTATGAAATATTCATTGCAAGCATTACGATGTTGTTTATGTAATTTTTTGTTAAGGTAAATTAGTCAATTGTGCGTAAGAATTGATTCATGATTCAATGAGAATGACGATTAAACGAAGCTTCCGCGTATTTCAAACTAATATTTATCCAAAGAGTTTGTCAAAATTTAAATTAACTTCGTGTTTCCAATACTTACGAAGTGAAACAACAGCAATGAAACTTTTTGTGCCAGAGCGATCAAGCATGTGAAAATGCGACTCAGTAGACATGACGTACAATGTTTTCGTTTGTACGGCTAACGATTATGCGTTTGCTGATGTTAAGGAAAGAACAGCGTCGATTTTAGGTACTAATCAGTTTGAAAATGTAGGCAACTACAAGTACATATAGGTATATAGCAGCAAAGGTTAAATTTCATTTTTTTTTTCAAGATTATTTTATTTCTCAAATACAACCGCGCACTCTGTATTGTTCATGGCTATTCTTGGCCAAGATATCGAATCCTCATACGTTTGTCATGAACACCTGTCATTACATTATCTATAAACTGTAAGAAGCTAGAAACTCGAGTGTATAGAGCAGCTTTGATGCTTTCTTCACAGCCCAAAGGACTTAAAATCAGCACGCCTATTACAGTATTATCGATCACAAGTGGCCCGCCACTGTCATTCTAAAAAAAAATGAATTCAACGAATTACTTTTATAAAAGTATTTCTCTGCCAACGAATCTTACGGAACTCACAGTACAAACACCCTCCAGTTAGTCATCTATATGTCGTTGAAGGGCTTGACCGCACATATTTGACTTGACAATAATTTCACCTGAATTTTTTTTTTACGGCAGTCGGTATTGCTGATAACATTGACGTTCAAATACTTCAGCATATCGTTTGTACGGCCAATTCCTTCAACTTCTTCACCAGTCTCATAAAGCTCCCGTTATGCCTTACCAGTTAAATTGAATATACCTTAAAGTAGAATAAGTCATGATTTGGTAAGGTAATACGTCGTACTAAAACTCTTATATTTTCCGATCAAATATTTACTTTATTGTCGCGATGCTTTAACTAGAATTGCTATTCTTAAAACGAGAAAGATAACGGTGGCGACATGACACAAGATTTCAAATTTGTTCTGCTACTCCGGTTTTCTCGATCTCGTGAAATAGACCGTAACATTTTTCATTCATTTATCATTTTAGTTAGCTACTTATTTTAAATAAAATTTATTTTTTCTGGTGCTTACTTCTTGTATTTGTAAGCAGTGATATCTGTTGTAACTATGGTAAATACTTAGCTTCGTATTTTTAAAACTACTTTTATCAGGTGTACTTTCTTCGAAAAGCATTTCTAGCCTACATATTTATGAAATAGAGTTTTTTACAAATTCGTGAAATCAACGTTCCACAGGAGTAAATGCAATACGAGGAGGCGATTTCGACTACGACAACAAATTCAACTACCAAGTGTCGATACAGAAGAAAAAAATTAACGGCCAATATGAACATGGATGTGGTGGTAGCATTATTGGAAAGAAACGAATATTAACAGCTGCCCATTGTTTTATATCGAAAAAAGGTCAAGTTTTGGATCTGAATAATGATAGTATTAGAATTGTGACTGGAACGAGCAATTTAAGCAAAGGAGGAATCATTGGATATGTTGATAAAGTTTTCATTCCCAAAAGCTATCGACATGAAAATCATTTGGCAATTGACGATATAGCTGTCGTACAGGTAAAATTATTTTTTTAATTAATCACAAAATATGCCATACAGGAATTTTTTTTAAACTTTGTCTTTTATCGGATTATAAGAATAAACTTTATATTTTATTGGATTATTGACGTTTAATCGTAAATCAAAATAGAGATAACGAAATCATAAATTTTTTCATTGCGTAGTGAGTGACGCTAGTAAATGTTTGTACAGCCGAAAATCAGTTTTGCAAGACGTTTAACATAACGAATGATGTGAGAATTTATTTCGTAGAACAATCAATAAAGGAAACGATAAATTTTAAATACGTCAATGCTCGGCATCAATATAAAAAATTTGTTCATTATTTATTTTCAGTTGCATAATTCACTATTTACGGGTTTGAACCAACAACAACGTCATAATCTACACATAATCCAACCTTTAGAGAAATTCGACTACTCTAAGCTGCAAAACCAAACGGCCGTTCTTTCTGGTTTCGGCATTACCGAACTGAATAGTACGACACCAAGTGTCACGAGAAAGTACCTAGAAGTCAAGATTACCAAAGAACGCGACTGTATAGAACTTAATAGTATCGTTTGTGTTTTCAGTCAATGTTTGAGTGTGCTTGACGCTCAAGGTTTTTGCTTTGTGAGTAAATTGTACTCGTTTCTTACCGACAGTTTTATGACAAATAATTGCGTTGGATATTATATTGTTATATTGTTTTTTTATTCTACGTCCAGGGTGACAGTGGCGGTCCAGTGGTGTTCGATGGTAAACTTCTTGGGGTTGTCAGCAGAGGTGTGAAAGTCGATTGCGACATGACCACGAAAGTTGGAAAGCTCACGCTTGTACCTCATTATTTGGATTTTATTAGAAAAACCAAGAGAAGCAGTTTACACGACGAGCGTGACATTGTTATCTTGCCTGATATGGCAAAAGAGGCTGAAACTATTTTTAAACCGACGACTCTTTCATCTGAAGTTCAATAATGTTTCCAATGATAGATAACCTTTGTTTATTACGTCGTTACCAATTTAGTTATAAGATGAATTATTGAATTGTTTGGAAATGATAAAGGGAAAAATAAAATGATTTACAAAATCGATCAACAAAACGTATCTTTCAACTATTCAATAACGAAGTGAAAAATAATAAAAGGTATGTATGAAAGATATTATGGGTAATATCCAGATGCAACAGAGTTTAAATGTCATCAGACCAAACTTGGGCGCGCATTTCATCAGTCACGCGATCTCTCTTGGCTTTATTGATGAAATTAATATAAGCGGATATCCTAGTGTAAACAGCAGGTCGTTTTCTATCATCGCAGCCAAAATAATTGAAACTCACTAATCCTATGTGCGTATTCTTCAATGCGAGTCCACTATCTCCCTAAATTTACAATGTAAAGTCAGTATCTATAAATATATAACGACGTAATAAAGCAAATAACTTACCGAACACACACCCTGATGTACATTTTCAGGGGGTTGAATGAGCTTAGCACAAATCTGACTGTCATGGATCACAAAGTTCTCGTACAAGCTTTGGCATTTCGTATTGGCAATTATAAGAGGCAATTATCTTTAGGAAATTGATATTTAGATAATTCTATGCAATAAAAATGCGTTTTAGAAATTTCCAGAAGCCTCGTTTTATTTTAATGGACGTATTTTTTTTCAAGCGCAAAGGCAACTCAATAATTACGCGTTCAAATTGATAAAATTGAATGTAATAATTGTCTCTCAAAGGCTATTTAATTTCAATATAGTAAGCTTCAAAATTACAAGTAATTTCGATTATGATAACGGCTAAAGTCAAATTATATTCTACTTCCTCGTATAAGAGTTGAAAATCATTCACCTGGATAGTTTCATTTAATAATTCATTTTGAAGAAATTGTACTACTATTACAACAAAATGAAGTTCTACTTGGTGTTTCTTCTCATAATTATAGTTGCCATGGCAGAATGTAAATATATTCACATGCATATTTTAAATTCACAAAAAATGATCGACGTACAACACAAATTATTTCTTACGGCAAATTGATACTTTTTCGATTTGCATAGCTGATTTAGCTCAATGAAAATTCTATGAGTATACCTATCACCAACGTTTTTATATCCACATACGTTTTATATGTTAATATATTGAATGCACTTTTTTAAGTCTACATATTTAATTTCTTTTCAAATTAATATTAAATAAAATATTGCCGATTCGATGCTTTAGATGCGTTTGCTTGCAAAGAAGCAATTTCTAGGTCCATTTATATCAATAGCTTCAATGAATACTACGTATTTGATTTCATTAGGCTCCGTTGAGTTTCCATTTATCATTCGCGGAAGTCTCGCACATTCGACTAGAATTTTTATAATGAAATACATCTATACTAAATATTTCTCCTAATACTTAAAGTAGAATATGAGTCTTACCAATACAGATTGATGAGCAGAATAATACAAGTATAGAGAGTGGTACTAATGTATTCTTCATTTTCAAAACTTAGTGCTCGCTGCTACTTTAAAAAAATATAAATTTCACCGTATCTGTTCGGTACGAAGGTCTCTTTATTAATCAAATGTGGAACACACTAACTTCATTTTATACTTGTTTCGCATCAATCATACCATCTGTTGCCTTTTGTTAAAAATATTTAATATCCATTATATTTGCACTTCAAAGAATGCCCAATGACTGTCTAATATTACGAAATCTGTGAAGCTACCATACTTGGGATGAACAATCACGTATACTATGCTTAAATTCTTCAATAATAGCATTTTCATCAGTAATTGGTAAATCTATTGGTACAATTGTAATCAATCAATTAATAGATCGTTCATCAATGATTAGGAGATCAATTAAACGTGACTGCGTAAGTATATAAAATAAACTCTATTCTGTTTTATCAAAAAAACAAGATAAAGACCAGTAGAACTAATTAAATAAAATATTTTGATTTATCACGTAAACTAACCCTATAATTAATTACACATATAAAATGTAAACAAAGACAACAAAATATTAATAATAAATATATTTAGCAAGACCAATACTATTGATTGATGAAAGCAGTATACAAAAAATATACAAAAATTAAATGTTTTATCTTTAAAGTTTATTTCTGCCAGTATTTTAGAACATTTAGAATGTCATTTAAGAGGAGATAAAAGTCAGATGATTACGTTAATGCAATACAAAAAACAAAGCTTCCAAATCCAATGCAAAAGAAAATGTTTTAGAAACATCCGCATAATCCAAGTTTAACGCGTATGTGCAATTGTCTACCTCTCATGACATTCCGAATGAATTTCAGATAAGGCGCTACTTTGGTGAACACACTTGGATACTCGTTTTCATTGCATGCAGGTGCACTGCCACTAATCACATCAATGACTTCACCATTGTATACTAAAGGACCGCCGCTGTCACCCTAAAAAAATTCATAGGTCAAATTTTTATTCAAAATCTTTTTAAAGATAATAATAAAGAAATTACCTCGCATACACCTTGAGGAGTATGATCGTTGTAATTAACGACTTTACCGCACAAATTGCTGTCGTACATCGTTTCGTAATGGTTACTACATTCAATGTGATCGAAGACAATGCTATTGGCTTTGTACATTCTCAAGCTTGTCGACACATTGGTTACAACAATTTGCCCGTCCTCGTTAGCAGTTTCAACTATGTCAAGACCATAACCACTAACAATGGCAGTTTCCAAGATATAAGGCTCATTATCTTTCGCTTCCTTTGGTAGTTTCAGTTTTTCATATCTTCTATCTCCAGACGACGGTAGACGCTTCGTCAACTACGTTAAAGCCAAATAATTAATGCATGTACAAAGTGAGGATTTCGAGGATGTATGTATTTTTTATTTATTACCTTCAAAACTGCAATATCACCCTCTGGAAAACAAGTCTTCCAGTAAGTGCCATTGTAGATTAGAGGTGCGTATATAGCTTTAACGTCGATTACGATTCTCGATGGTTGATTTATCGTCAAGTCTGTACTGCCAGCGACAATTTGAAAATGACCTTTTCGGAATTCATCATTTTCATCGATGAGACAATGAGCGGCAGTCAAGATGAATTTGTCACCGATGATACTTCCTCCACAAATGAATTGTTTGTCTTGAGTTATAGCCACGGTGTAATTGAGTTCTTCTAGTTGAACTTTATTACCACCGAGAATTCTGTCTTGCCGGCTAGAAACTTCAATCGATTGAATAAGCTGTATAATACGTTATGCTATGAAAATTCCAACTTACCATGATGCAAAATAAAGATGCTCGATAAAAACAATGTAAGAAATATCATTTTTCGGAATGTTGATCGATCGAGATGTTTTTGTCGAGCGCCGAACGCCCAAATCGTCGAAAAGAAAAGAAAAATAATTTTTTTGCTGTAAAAGATTGTCGATCGATGAAAAAAAAATACGATAATCATTCATACATTAACCGCAGCTGTTCGCAAAGTTGCGTCATCAAGTCATTCAAAAGGTTTCTCAAAAAGATAAGACGATCAGTAGAATAAATTTTTATTTCTCATTGAATCGAGTTTTACATAGTCCAATAAAACAAACACTTCTTACAACACTTTGACAAGAACGTTCTCGCTTTTACCGTCTCGGGCGGTTTTGATGAAAGACAAGAATGACGAGACACGAGTGTACACCACTGGCTCGCCATTGAGGACACATCGATTTGGTGGTACTACGGCTACTCCAATCACCACTTTGTTGTCGAATACCAGTGGACTTCCAAGATCACCCTGTTTCGAGAAAATTTTACGAATTAATTGATGCTAAAAACTTATGTTTAGCTGAAATAATTAAATTCAACTTACATCGCAGATTTTCATAGGTGCATAACCTTCGTCTTCGATTTTCGCGCACAACTCAGTTTTCTCAACAGCACGATTCCATCTTCCAACGCATTGCGACTCGTCGGTAACCTTCACACCCAGCAAATATGGCAAAGTGATGTTGTGATCTTCGTCATCATAAGTCGCAACCTTGACTTTTTCATTCAAGTAGTCTTTGTAACCGCCACCTCGAAGTTTTCTTGGCGAAGCCAGTCGTTGAAGAGTTTTCCTATTTTCTCTAAGATTGAGATTTTGTTTCAGCTGAAATTCAATATTACGTCATATTTTTCAAACTATATCCTCATTGGTAATCCCGGAGTGATAAGAAATCGAGGGAAAATATATATTCGATTGGCGTCACCGTCACCTGTGCAAACAAAGCTTACCTTCAGAACAGCGATGTCACCGATCGGTTCACCTTTAGGAACGTAAATCTTCTCCACGTCAGCAACGACAGCTGCATTGTCATAACCAGCAATGACTTTCAACGGTCCTGGAATAAAGTCATTGGTACTTTTGTCGAAAACACAGCTAGCAGCTGTAAGAATAATCCATGTGCCGATAATTCCACCACTGCAAACGGGTTTGTCTTCGCGATTAATCGTCACCAAGTATTTTACAGGTCTGGATACGCTCTTACGTCCTACTATCGTTTCGGCATCCAAAGCTTCGGCTGAAAAAAAAATACAAGAAAATTTATCATTTTATCAAAATAAAAACTATTTTCTTGTATCTAAACACCTTCTTACCATTGAAAGACAAAGCCGCAAGCAAACACAACGTCAAGAGTGGATAACTCATTTTTATTTCTCGATGCGCGTGTCTACGAAATATTCTCGCGACTAACCGTTTTTATAAAAAGCCTTTCGACTTGTCGACTTATTTCCCTCTTTTTTTCTCTTTAATATCGATCGGATATTACGCAGAGACAACCGAGACGGATTAATAACCAAACAAGATGAACAATATTTCATTGTGAGTTTATGACGATCTTCGTCACGCTTGAAAATTAAATTTTCTTCCCATTTCGTTACGCTACGGTTCGTTATGCGTTTTTTTTTCAAGGAATTCGGCTAGGTGTTAATAATTGTATCTCGATAATTGATGAGCTAATGGAAAATTTTTTATTAGTTTGAGTAGAAATTCTTTTACCATTATTTATGACTAAATGAATAATTCGTGTAGGGTAAATTTTTATCGCACTTTATTTTCGAAACTAATCATACCTCGATAACCCGCATATCATCGACATTGTTATTCCTTGCATTTTCTATGAAATCTACGTAAGAAGACACTTTGGTGTAATAAGCCGGTTGAACATTCTGATCGCAAGGGTCTTTAGATCTAACCATCACACCAATTACCTTATCGTTGTAAACCATTGGGCTTCCACTATCACCCTGAAAAACACTCATTATAAAATACCGAAAATTTGACTCATCTAATTTAAAACACTTACAGTACAAGTACCAGCAGGTCGATCGGCATTCAGTTCGCTGATTCTCGCGCATAATTCGGTGTTCATTAATTTGGTCGGAGAGAATTTTCGACACTCGGTGTGTTCTAAGACCGTGACGTTTATCTGATGAGCTTTGCCGCTAATCGAGTGAATAATGTAAGAACCACCGTATGGAGATTCGATTTCTTTGTATGTATCCCATCCGAAACCTGCAATCGTAGCTTCAACATTCGTGTAAGATGATGGTTCAGTTGCGAGATTGAGTTTTTTGAGTCTCGGGTTTGATGTCAAATTTAAAGACTGTTTCAACTGAAAACAGTGATAAGATTATAGTAGAAGGTCAATTTTACAATCGGATCGAAAAACACTAACTCTCAAAACAGCGATATCGGCATTCCACGATTCGTCCACAGTTTTGGGAACGTGAAACGATTGAGGTACAAATATTTTGTCAACGTCAGCAATGATTACCATACTGTCGCTGACATTCACGTCATTCGTACCACCGACTATTCGCCATGGACCTTGTTTGAATTGATTATTCGCCTTGTTGATGACACAATGACCTGCTGTCAGGATGAATTGGTCGTCGATTATTGCGCCTCCGCATACGTGCCAACCGCGAATTTGTATGGATACTAGGTATTTGATGTCTTCGGGTTTTGAATCTATGCCGCCTATTATTTTTGGCATTCTTTGGCCGTGAACTTGATAAAAAATGAAAGGAGTTTTAGTGATAGTTATGCTAAGCATTGAAAATAAATAATTCTAACGGTAAGGAATATTTATGAAGGATCAGGCGTGAAAATAAATATTTTGAAAAAGAGATGCTATATTCAAATACAAAATATTTCACAATATTTAAACTTACCACAGTCTTGTAGAAAAATATCTATAATATTCAATGACAATAAGACCGATGAAACAAAAGTTATGATTTTCATTGTTTAGAATTATTGAATAAACGTTAATGTGCAGGCAATAGTGGTTCAAACCACACTGTTCGAAAGAAAGTAAATGTGCAATAGTCGTGGTATTCTACTTTGAGATTACTAAGTCATAAAAATACCCGCATCCATTATTAAAGTAAGTTAGAGTTAGAAAATCATACTTTCGAGATAAGAACGCATATTCTATATTTTTTTAAACACGTTATAAAAATCATTGCTAGAAAATTTCGGTTCCATCCTAGAATAATTTAATTTTCTTTGTCAACAGTCAAAACTAATTTGATTTTAATGATGGATAATTATTGTTAAATACAATAGACAATCATGCATCACTTTATTTATCAATTCAACATTTATATCCAAACTAGTATAAAACATCAATTATTAAAATTCTTTGACACGCATATTCTCTGTATCGCCTTTCAAAGCTTTTCTAATGAAGCCAACGTAAGACGATATCCTAGAATAAATCCCCGGCTGATCGTTCTCGTTACATCCAACCGCAATTCCACTCACCACTCCGATAATTGTATTCGACTTGTATACAAGTGGACTTCCGCTGTCACCCTGCGTTAGTAGATGCATAATATAATAGATAAAAAAGGTAATAGTTAGAAATAAAAAGTTTTAAAAAAAATACTATCTTAGAAATTTTTTATTTTTCTCTTATTTTTAATTGTTGTTTTTTTTAACTTTTTTTTTGTAGATCTTAAAATCTCATTGAACTCACCCTACAAACGCCTTGCGGTGTATTATCCTCGTGTTCCATAACTCTGGCGCACAATTCGCTGTCGCGTATCTTGTCAATATACAACTTCTGACACTCGGAATTAGTGATGACTTTGGCCTTGGCAATGCGCAGCCTCGAACTAGTCGAGCCGACCTCATACTCAGTGTCATTACTGTAATGCTTGACTTTGACCTTGTCCCAGCCAAACCCTGCTATCACTACCTCTTCACCTTCGAAACTTCTGTATTTGTGTCGTCGATTTGTTCTCGGCAAACGTAGCTTCTTCAGTTTGCTGTTGTGTCTCAGGTCTAAACTTTCGTTCAGCTACGAATGCAATAATATTTTTTTATTATCGCGTGGTTGTTAAGGAAAAATTAATGTTTATTTTTTGCTGTTGAAAATATAGCAATTACTTATGAACAACTCTACGCAAAAGACGAGAAAAGATACGAAACCACCACCAATGCAAATTGCTAATAGTATTTTCACCATAACGTCACTTTTAATTTCATCGTCAAGTAGGTTGATTTGCAATTTTTTCGTAACACCACCCCACACTAAATGACTACTTTTCAGAATTCCCGATTCTATGACTCTTTGCAAAACTTCGTTGAACTTATCAACGTAAACCGACGATCTCTCGAATCCGAAAGCTATGAAATCATTTTCGAAAGCAGTTCACTCGCGAATAAATGAAAGCGTACTTTTTCGTTGTCGTTATATCCTCGATGATTTTCGACAGATTATCGGTGATTTCACTTTTAGATAGAAGACTACGGATACTCTCATCGGGATTTTCTTTCAACGTAGAAAGGCGTCAAGTATACAATTAAATTCAACTGAAGAACATCGTCGAAAGTGTAATATTCTTTTTCCTTCAACACCAGCAACATTTGCATGAGCGTTTCGGAAATATCGATCGAGTACTTCATCGACAGCAGAGCCAGTGCGGAATCAACGATCCTCTGAACTAAAACTCTCGGCGGCGTGTCTATCAAACTCTGAAATATATACATACTAGCGAAACGACGGAAATGCCAAGCGATTCGCGGTGAATCTTATTACCACGAGTGCGACGACGAAGAGTGATATATTCTGCCAGATCTTTAGGGTGAATCGAATTTTTAAAATTTTCTCTATCGGCACGATCAGAGCTAAATTTCTCAATTGAAAAACTCGCGTCATCGCGGTCGATCTCTCGTGAAACAATGTGTTGACGCCACGACCAATAGTGCATGCGTTCACCATGTTGTTCTCCAGATAATCCAAAATGTTCGACAAACCAATCAATTCTTTTTCGTTAATTTTGCGGGTGATGTATTGAAGATTACAATTTACGTATTCGGAAAAGACGTCGAAGAAGCCATAATCGGAGCCAGATACGGATGTAGGCTCTTCGTCTGTTTTATTTGCTTTTACTTGAGGAGGAAAGTCATAGAATGCTAGTTTGAAAGGATATTTGTACATGTTGCGTAATTTGTCTTTTGCAGTATTGGTTCGAGAACGGATTGTAATAACATACTGAAGGATTGTTGTTAACATTCAAGATGGAAAAATCAAGAAACATCAGTTTCCAAGCATTCACTAGAATTCTAATTGAGTAACTGTCCGACAAAATATTTTTATTAGACAGTAGAAGTAAACATTTTGGTTTTGTCACAACTCGACTCATTCGATCAATGAAGTTCAAAGTATCCTGAATTTCTTCAACAAGCACATCAACATTTGCTTCGTCACTAATTACAACGTAAATTGCACTTGAATATTCCATAGAATTCCAGCTTTGATTACTTCGTAAGCTCGACAAACCAATAACAATTTTCGGTTCTTGCGCACTTTCTTCAAACCAACAATAATCCGAATAGAATTCATCGTCGATGATGACAATTATTTGATATGGCTGTTCGTCATTAAAAATTTTGTCAATCGCCAATTTAGTCCAATAATTATCCGCGCTTTTCGATTTTATAAAAAAACTGAGCACGAAAATAATAACGAATAGTCTCATCGTAAATGAACTTCCTTTGGTTCCGCGTGAAAATGTACTACAAAATATTACAGCCAACAACGTAACACTAATCGTAGTTGAAATGCTTTCAAGAAAATTCGGTTCATAAATGTTTGAATAAATAAACAGTTACCTAAAGCTTACTCATCTGTAGATTAGAATCTGTAGAGATATTGAACACTTGTTTTGTTAATTACAGGCTTAGTAGTTAGTCAACGAATTATCAGATTAATATATTTCACCGTTCTATCTTGATGTAATTTTCAATTAATCTAAAAAATCGATACATTTTTTCATTTCTTTCTAAAAAAAAATGATGAAAACCAACCTTGAGCACAGCGATATCACCCCTTGGCAACGAAACCACCCACTCGGAGTCATTGTACTTCTTGGGAACGTAAATCGTCTTCACGTCAACGACCACTCGATCGTTCACGTCGTCGTCGTTCAAGTCGCTCGTACCGGCAACGACTTCGATCGGCTTTTCAAGGAACACATTGTCATCGTCGAACACACAATGTGCCGCCGACACGATATGCCAATCGTTGAGTATACTACCGCCGCAAAAGTGCTGATCGTCTTCGGTTTGCAAGGACACCAGGTACTTGGCTTCTTTCGCGTCAGCTGCTTTGCCACCGATCAACGATGCCGATTCGAGTTTTTGCCCTTGTGACGGATATAATTATCAATTAGTATCGAATATAGTCGTGGCAACAACAAAAAAAAAATGAGAGAAAATATATAAATACGTACCGCTATTCGCGCAGAAATGACTTGCGAGAAGGAAAAACAAACGCAGATATCTCATCTTACATATACGGAATAAAAATTGAGGAGAACGAAAAAAAATCTATAACAATGCGAAGAAGCCGTCGCAACTGCGCGATGTATCCAGTTGCAACGGCGCAACTGACTTTGAGAGTGACTCTATTTATTTATAGCAATTTTAACTTTACATAATAGCGTAGGAACGATTGAATATTGATTTACAAACTAAGATCGTTTTTTTTCTTCTTCTCTCTCGTAGAAACGAGGACGTGTTTCATTATTGGCTAATCAACGATGGATTTCATTGTTTTGCACTTGCGGATAAATTCGCGAACGAGGCACTTGGATTATTACTTTTCTTAGTGGTTATTATCATGCTATCTGATTTTTATTGATGATTACACTTGAAGATGACATCATGCTAATTTTGATTGATTATTGTTTTCTGCATAACTGTAATGTTTAATGTAAGTATGTGTGAATTAATTTTGAAATAACAGAACTGTTATTCAAATTAGTTTTACACTTAACGAGTGGTACTAAAACTGGATCGATCATTATGGAATTATTGAAAAATGTAATCATTTGAAATATTTTTTCTGTTTAGCGAGTATCACAAATTAACGTAGATTTTCTGAAACCCTGAATGAAAATACGTTATGACGCAACTGCCGCAAAGGTGTGTCAGATTATTCTGGAAAGTCACCTATGTTCGGTGCTGCTTTTAATTAGTTAATAAGCATTTTTTTTTAAATAACATTCCTTCCGCTGCGAACTGTCATGATTCATGTTATTACATCACTTTTTAGTCTATCAGTAATTTGACAAAGTTTCTCGGAAATTTTGATGCCATCAAAAAAAGTAATTGTAATTCACTCGAGACAAGTGCGCTTAGCAATTTCTTTTGTGTCTTTATGGTACGTACTGCTTTCGTGATTTTAAATAATTACAATAAAATATTTTAATTAATGAAAATATGGTCGACAGATATTATATTTTCCAATTGATTGAATGAAGGTATTTTTTCCGTTCAAACATTACAAACAAAAGTGTGACGTACTCTAGATAACATCTCACATGTTTGGGTTGTCCATATTATTTTTCATGTACGTATATCGAATCTGATGAATCAAGCTTGATAAACACCTGTGCTAACATGAAAGACCTCAGGGTTTTAATATGAATTTAGTTAATGAAAGATGGTTATTCGATTCCCGGCCTTTTTTATTATAAAAAAAATCATCATCACGATCATTCGTTACGTTCCGTTGAAGAAAAAAAAACAATTGTTAATGACCATTTTTCTGCCGATACATAGCAACGATATCACAACCCAGCGATCTTTCACACATAAGCGCGCTTGCGCGCGTTCTTTTTTCTTTTTTCACAAGGCGCCTCCCGACTCCATTGAAATGCAAGAACGCGCGCGAACGCTAATCGGATCGAATGATCGAGGAAACTTTTTGCTTCTCCCCCCTTCTTTTATTCCTCGAAATCGATAGGGTCAAAGTGTAAGCGCACCTGTGGGAAGAAACAAGCGAGAAATCTATTAGGCGGATCGCACTCGAATAAGGAACTTCCGTTCGCGCGTTAAATTTACGTGCTTGAACTTGAGCAAACGGTATATATATTCACGTGCGATTACGTGTTCGAAGAGATTTTCTTTCTACTCTTTAATAAACTTGTTAATGTTGCTTTTTTACATAATTTTCGCATATTTACTTTTCTTTTATATAAAGCGAAACTAAGCCAATCAACATACAGGTACTTGTAAGAAATAAGAAAAAAGCGTTGTCAGTGTGCTCACACATTTATTTCAAGGAATTCATACACGTAAGTTACAGATTATTATATTGGTTTAAAAACAGCAAAAGTCACTCTTAGTCTTAAAATAAAACATTATTCATGCCAATAAGTTTACCGCCTTCTTAATAAGTGCCAAAGAATTTCAGACAGAAACATAGCAATGGATATCAAACTGCCGATTAGGAATAGATAAACCGTATTCATGTAGAAGCCCGTATTCGTCACCGACGTGTCTGTAGCCACTTTCAATCGAATGTCGTAATCTTCTTTCCTCACCGAGTAATCCTCAAACATTTCCCGAATGTCTTTTGCTAGGTAATCTCGCTTTTTTCTCAATCAACTCTAAAAAAATCCGTTGCCACCTGGCGAGCAGTTGGAGAAATACTACGCATGTAAATACAATCTCTTCGAGCGAAGCTTCCGTATAATTATAATCGAACTTCACTTACAGGTAGGTTCGTTTGATTTTTAATTATGCATACTGCGCATGGTAAAATATTTTTTTTCTCGCAATTTTCACGCAATAAAAACCTCCGCGTACGTATGTTTTTTTTTATTTAAACTAGAGAGAAAAACCAAAATAGCCTTGAAATCCATGTTACTTTACGTGTCAGCCAATACAGTAAGCGATGTTAGCTTTCTCGCAATTTTCATGTCGTAAAAAGCTTCGCCGATGTATTTCTTTTTTTTTCAAATTACACATAAATGAATCCACTTCTATTTTTTTCGCTTTTCTTTTATCGATCAATAATCATAAAAAGCATTGTTTTTTCTTACTGAGTTTCTTCAAAGAATTTGATAGTTTTCGTAATTAATACAATAACGAATAAAGATCGATACATTATACTAATACGTGAGAACTTGCATCGACCAAAGATTCGCTCGAAAACATTTCAGTAAGGTTTACTCAGCAATTAGTCTATCGTCAAACATTTACCAATACGTCCTTGCGTTCTTCTAAAGTAAAATACCATGTCGCACTGTAAAATACTTGACGAGTCGTTGCTCCTGAAATATTCACCTTGCGTATAAACGCTTAACCGTGACCTTCCACACATACACGTACGAAAAAAAATTTATAATTGAAAAATCAAAAAAGTAGGTTTTGCAAAAATAGCTCACCGCATATTTCGAATGAATATGAATTCCTTTGAAAACGATTGAATCGAAAACTCGACATCAGCAGCAGCATCAGCGCAGTAGGGTGCCTCTCTCTTTCTTTCTCACTTGCGCGCGCGACTTACTTCCGCAAAGTGTGGCGCCTGCAGCTCTGAGACAAGGCTGCATGTATTGCACGACCTGTTATATCGCGCTAGAGTTTTTAGGTTTGCGTGAGCTGAGCAAATTGCCATGTGTGTGTGTGTGCGTGAAAAGGAATTAGTTTTACGGTTTTAACGGGTTCGATAATTTTTTTTCCTTGTTCAAAGTTGGTTGGTAAGTGAGCTAGTAGATACACGTGTGTGTATATTGGATAGAATTTAATATTCTTTATTTTTATTTTACAATTTTTTGATAGCTCTCGAACATCTCTTTTCAAATACGAATGTATTTAAAATAAATATCAAGAGTATATTTTAATTTCAATGTATTTAGAAAGATAATACAGATAACAGAGACATTGAAACCATATAAGCCATCAGATTTTTCTTAAAGGCATCAACACATTGAAATGCCAAACTTTTCCATGTGCATTTAAGCATTTTAACGCCACGCGCCATTGGACCAACGATATCGATCAGGACATCTTGGCTGACCGTCTACAATATTATTAGTTGGTACTTCTTTGGCAAAGCTAAAGTCACAGTCAGTATTGTTATCAAGAAAAGTATCTATGTAATCTTCATTGTTGTGTATCCTGTTAAATTTTCAAAAATCTTCAAGATTGAAATTAACAGTAAATATTTCTTTTGATTCAAATTTTTATGCTCACCTGTATTTGATTATGTCGAATTTTCTACGTTGAACTTCAGTGCAAATTTTCCTACGCTATTATTTATCACAAATCATTAACTTTCAGTTCGACTAAGGAAACAATTGCGTACAATTTTTTTCAAGGGAATCCCGATATCGTTGATGCATTACCACTGCGTCAAAAAAAAAAACATATAAATACTCAAAGAAGTCGTAAATAAAATTTTCAAACTGACAATGTAAATATAACTTTCCTCAAAATATTTCAAAAGGAAATGACTGCTACGTCGTCGATAAAGTAACTCTAATCAAGCAACTAAAGTTTCAATTACCATAAGCAACGTGAATATTAAATTCTCTTAATCCTAACTTATCGAGAAAAAAAAAATTTCAATGCTTACCTTACGTCCCGTAGCAGCTGCTGAAAAATAAATGCTCTTTACCGGAAAACGCGCGTATAAATATCATTAGTAGATAATTTTTTTTTCCTTCGTGAAAAATTCTCGCAAGGGACTTTATAGGTATATATACGCAAGCTTATCTTTCGGTGCGTCACAGTAGAAGAAGCTTCTTTACGATTGTATCCCTTTGCCGAGCGATAAATCGCTTTGGCATTCCGGTTTTGCGTACACGCGGAAGCGAAATCCCAGCCATCAGATTAATATTGTACGTACGCGTGTATATATATACACATCGGAAGACTTTTCATTTTCATGGAATATAACACGAAAAAAAAATTGAGATAACGAATATGTAAGATATGATTGATGAAACGATTTTTTTCTTTGGCGAGGTATTGAACTTCTCGCATATGCAAATATGTATCTCTGAAGAGTGGAAATAACTCCTTTTTTTTTGACGCTGCAAACGACCGAGAGAGTCGAAGGTAATACAAACCTTTCGAAATACCATAATACAATCGGAACGTTTTATTTTCTCTCGCTGCGCCAGAACACATTTACGTGATTACAATTCGAACGCACCTTCGATCTTCTTTCTCTCTTTCTTGCAGCCCAGTTCCGATCGTAAAAAAAAACAACATCAGGATTTACATCGAGGCGGTATCATCAAAAGTAATTTTCACAAGATGAGTTCCATGAAAAAAGCTACCATAATTCGGCACCGCGTTATCGAATTTTCATATTGGGATATGCTTTCTTACTTTTCTCATTTTAAGGTTCAATGAGACATTAGAAACTTAAAAATACTTGGACCAAATATCGTACTTTTTCCATGGAATTCTACGTGTATATAGTTCCGGTTGCACATTAAGGCCCCCCCGGACATATATATAGATATACAAATACATGCTAAAACAGGCGACCCTTTGCTCCACGATTATTTTTTGATGAAACAAAATTCGGATTCAACAGATTTTATGACAAATACCTTTTGGTATGTAGTTTGCGCTAAAGCAATTCCGGATAATTCTGTGCAGACATTTAGTCAGAA
>JAWWMK010001328.1:0-35891 GCA_035047105.1 Galeopsomyia nigrocyanea
GTAAAAATGGCTTCCGTTAGCGCGTGCCTCTAATATGAAAATTCGGACAAACGGTGCCGAATTATGGCAGTTTTTTTTGTGGAATTGCTCATATGTATCTAGTATATACATATATATAACGTGATAGCGGAAAAGTACAATGTGCGTCTGGTCGCGAGTAAACAATCGTCGTTTGAATTTAATCGAAATCGACAGCGGCGGCGAGCACGTTGGATTTTTCGAATTAAACAATCATTTTTTTTTTGTTCGTTCCAATTGGGATATTAAATTTGCAATCTGGCGATAAGTTCGCGCGACGCGCGGCGACGGCATATGCTCGAAGCTCACGTGCACGCGTCTCGTCACTTTTACATACATATATACCTGTACATTGTATTATCTCTCGCGTGTATATATATATACCAAGCGCGGATAAATCTTACTGGGAGGCGTCGTATGCTTTTTTTTTTTAGGAATTTTTCTCTTTTGAGACGTTTTCGTGCAAAAAAAAAAAGCTTTTTTTTTTTGCGCAAAGGTGTCGCGCTTCGATTTATCAGGGAATGATATCGAAGCGCGGGGGGCCTCTCTTATATACTTTTTTCTCTCTCTCCCGCAGGGTTTTTACGAGCGACTTTCGATCTCCGAGTGCGTATGTACGAGCGACCGAGGCGGACCGCGATAAGCCGCACCACAGCGCGGTAAACAAGCGTCTGACTGTCAGAGGCATGCAGGAAGACTTCTTTATTTATTTTTTTTTCATGAGATGACGAGTGAATTGCTGCTTTTTTTTCGGAATTTTTTTTTCTCTTTCGATTCTGGTTTGTGGCTTATTCGCGATTGATATTTCGTATATCAATAGATTGTAGGTGGGGTCTTATTTTTTTTTCGAATTTCATTCTTGCAAGCTCTGAGATACCGACGACGTTGGAGAGAAAAAAAAACTTTTTTTCGTACAGATTTTATCGGTCCCATAAATTCTTTAGCGCGGTAAATTTACTCGCGATTTAATGCGTGCATTCTATAATTTCATCATGAAAAAAAAACTTTCCGGTCTCCTTAAATCGATTTTTTTTTATTTCCCCATTTCGAAAAAAAAGTAGATCAACCGAAAAAGCTTATAGAAAACAATGGAAAAAAAATAATCATCTTCCTCGATTACGGGGGTATATATCCCTTTTGGAAAGGTTTCTCACGCGCGTCTTGAAACTAAAACGAAGCTTTCGATGCGTTTTTCGAAGCCGAATCCGCTGGTGGCTTGCACGTGTGTGATGCTTTGCTTATATGTATAAAAAAAAGGAGAATCCTTCTTCTTCTCTCTCCCACATAAATTAGGCAGAAAGGCAAAGGCGTTTACGAGGCTCTTAATTATCGGAATCGCTCCAATTGACTCTCTCTCTCTCCTTCCACTCGTGCGGCCAGATGTCAAGTTGCAGCTCCCACGGAATATATATACAAAAGTCCCCCGCGAGACTCGTTTGATGTTTTACCGCCTTTATACCGCCGCGGCCGACTGCCATGAACAGGTAGACAGCAGCGGCGGCGGCGGCAGCGAATCAACGTGCATCTTTCAAGGCTAGATCTCGCTTCTTCTCCATACCGCTATACACCAGCCGAGATGTATATTCATATGCGTATGGCCGTGTGTTATTTCGAAAAAGGAAAAAAAAAACCGCGAGAGCATTCTCACGCGGACGCCCCCCTGCAGCCACTGAGTAATATTAGCTACCGTATCGCAGCAGGAGAGCTTAATGCACCGCAGGGGGTTACGTGTGTGTGTGTACGTGTGTTGTTTTTTTTTTTTTTCGTGAATATACATTCGAGATTTTCGCTCGGATTTTCTTCTCTAAAAGACGCATGCGGGGCCCTAACTGACAAATGATACGCGGCGGTAGTGGTGGCCGGACGCTGATGCTGCTGTTGCTTGCTGCAGGCATTATAGCCAGCGCCATGAAAGAGCACCGACCTCCCACGTCGCTCTCTTCGTGTGCTCATATTATACGTGGGAGGAGAGACTCTCTCTCTCTCTCTATACACGACGGTGACGCGACGATGCGTATTGCGCTTCCTTAAACGCGACTGGAAATTTTTTTCGTTTCTCTCTTCTTTTTTTTTTACGCGTACGCGAGTATCTTAGACCGATGCGTTTTGTTTGCCTTGGGCTTGTAAATTTTTCCGAGGCAGACAGAAAACTGTTTTTTTTTTATAATTTTTTTGTGTAATTTACAATTTAATGAATTTTTTTAATTTCCAGTTCATTCTACGGGTGTAACGATGAATCGTTTGTTCTTTATACGTGTTTATCTCGTTGATAAAAATTGATATTATGTCTACCGATTAGCTTGTACAAACGGTAGACTTATTTATTTACAATATTGCAAAATTATACAAACCATTAATTTTTTTTGTCATTCGCAATGACTTTGAAATTTTATAGCATTCCAGAAACTCCAAAATCAATCCGTTTTTTTTTTCTTCATTCATCTGAATTTTTGATTATACGACTCTCCTATCTTTTATAAAGATTTCGCAAAGTCACCATACGCAGAAATGAAGAAGAAAAAAAAATTGATCACACGAACTGAAATATTTTCAACGAAACTATAGAATTTTTTTTTCTTCAATCGTGCACTTTTGCATTCGTCAAGAAATCCCGAATTCTAATCACACCTCGTCAAATCCTCTACACGAGGAGAGAAAAAAAAGGGACTCCATTTCTATAATACGCGAGCGAAATTCTCATGCCCTAATCAAATTCCTGTCGGTCGGATTCGCGCAGCGGCGGCGAATGAGCATCGGCATACGTCCCCTCTGCGAATCGAGCATTCCCTTCTATAGGGTGCCGTTGAATCCCCTAATTTCGCGCAAAAAAAAGAGAAAGAAAAGGCATCAAGCGAAAAAGAAGCATTATGCGAGCAGGGCACCGACACCTGCACTCAGTCTCCTTTAAAACAGTTTAGGATACCACACACCAAGCGAACGACACCTCCGCTCTCTCTCTGCCGAGACCACACACGAAGGTGTATATAGTGTGCTTGTGGCCTCTCTCTCAGTCCGACTCCTCCTCCAACCATTCGTTGATCCTTTTTGCACGGAGCAAAGCCGCCAAGGAACGAAAGAGGAGAGAGAGCCTATCTACCTTGTCACTCGCTGCCTCCTAATTGTCCGCGCGCCAATTAATTAATATCCCAGACGCGTTCGGCTACCGAACTGCCGCGAACTTCCTTTTTCTTTCTCTTCTTTTTTTTTTCTTCGGAGCAGCTCGATACGGTATTGTTTTCGATGTGTATAGGTATAGTCCGCTTTTGGACTCTCCGACCTCCGGCTGTGCTACTACTACTGCTACTCTCTCTCTCTTTTACTCGTCGTCGCGGTGGTGGTCCGAAAGTCTATCTTACACGCACTGTCTCATTTTTCCAAACTCCCCCCCCACAGACACCTTGAGTCGAGCTGCCGCTGGCGTGTGTTCTTTCCCCAGAAAAAGGATGCACGGAAAATTAGCTTCACCGACCTGCCAAGGATTTTACGCGGAAAAAAGAGAAGCTGCTGCTGCTGTTGTTGTGACGAATTGGACAGAGATGCCTTTTCAACGACGACGATCATTTTTCGGCTGACTATGGTCACAGACATTTGCATGACAATAACGAGACGTCGACATTTTTTTTTTGTTTCTCCTCGCGAGCTAACAATTGTTACATGGCCTGTTTCAAAATGCACGTTCGTCACATAAATTTTTCGCTGATAATTGGGCTTTAAATAACGCAACCTTTCTTTAAAGATCGCCACTCATTCTCGCTTGGAATTCAACTTTGCAATATTTCAGCGATGAATATTAACAAATAATTTACTTTTTGTTTTTCAGTCGAGAAATCAAATTTTTTTTTTCTTTCGCGGACGACAATATTATTCGAGCGGAGAGAAGATGAACTAGCATTCACCATTTCGTGCGACTTGACTAATCCAGTGTATAACGCGGCAAGATAGAGAAAATAGTACATTATCTGTCGACTTTGCTAAATTTCATCAAAACTATCTTATCTCGATCGCGCGGCTTACATAATCTCCCACTCTTATAAAAAAAAAAGCTATACACATCGGATACGTCCGACAAAAATATAACAACGACGACGATGAAGCGCGAGAAGCACAATCGTCATTGTCTCCCAGATCGCTTCTCGCGCATCAGGGGAACGTTAAAAAAAGCTCGCATCTCTCTCTAAAAAAAGTAGTATTCCCACGTGGGACCGCATCCCCTATATACGTACGCACATCCCGGGCCGAAAATATGCAAATCGTGATTGTTTCTCAGGGCGGAAACCTGTCTCTCACTCTTGCCTAGACCAAAAACTCTCTCTACTGCTTCCGCTTTTCGCATCGCACGCGCAACGGTCCTGCCACTGGATACCGGTTTTCCTCCTATGGGACACTTCGTCCCGTTCGCTGTTTAGCTCTCTCTGATACCGACTTTTTATCGTTAGCTCGCGCATACACCATTGTCCGAGATTTTTGCGCGAGATGATGCGAGCGAGCGAGCATCGGATGGATCTACTTTAGGCGATGTGGGAATTGGCCAACGGACGACAACGACGCAACCGAAAAGTGCAAATGGGGGACGAGTTCGGCCGGACCCAACTATAAGAGACAGAGAGAGATAGATATTTTTTTTTTTAACGTTCGAGGAAGAGATGTGCCACTATATGGCTAACGTTCGTTTCTCAGATTTTTAAGGCGCGCGCGCTTGGATTTTGAAGATGCGCGCGCGGTAGCTGTAGGTATATAATGGCGCAGCTGCTGATTTGCATTTATAAAGCGCGTGACCTTTCTTGAAAAATCTCATACTTTGATCGTATTAAAATGAAATTTTCTCGACACCCAATGACAAAAAAAAAAATAAAAAATACTGCCCAATCCGTCCAAAACACACAAAGCGGTGCATCAAGAAAAAAAAATCTATTACATCGAAAAATCGCAAAACTACAATAGAATGAAACTAGACATAAATGAGAGATCACGACAATCGTCGAACAAAGTAACGTCACTTTTCCAATATAAAAAATTTTTTTCTCTCTCTCTTCAAGAAGAATCAGGAAAAATTGAATGGCAGTGTCCCCGCGGGTATAGGTGTATAGCAGCGGGAGGGAGAGAGAGAGAAAAAAACACATTTCCAAAGCTTATAAGGATCTTTGTGTGTGCATGGACCCCCTGAAGGACAAAAACGAGCGCGAGAGAGAGAGAGAGAGAGAAAGAGGAGAGCTTGTAGTATAGGACCCCAGTAGCGTGAAAGTGCGCGTTAAGTATCCTATATATATATATATATATCTACCGAAGGAAGGAAGAAGAGAAGAAAGACTCCCACGTCCTCTCGTTCTCTCTCGTTCCTGTGCTGTTGGTTTCGGGGGGCTGCACACCTGGAGATTTTTGCGCAACGGACCGAGAGACTACCTGAGATAATCCCATCCCCCCCATGGACAATATTTCGGTGCCGGGGAGGGAAAAAGGAAAATCTGTTGGAAAGAGAGACAGAGACAGAACACCGAGGGGGGAAGAACGCGCACACGGGGCCCTTTTTTCATATATATACAGCAAGACGACGAAATATATAACCAAGGGGACACGCTCTCTCTCTCACTCGCGCTTCCTTTCCTTCTAGGATGGCAGAGAGAACGCGCAACCCGCGGATAAACAGAGCAACGCGCGCACGCGTTTTTCGTATGTGTGCAGTGTGTGTTACCAAGGACAAAAGAAGTGTAAACGTTTTTTCATTTTTTTTTCAAGGAAGATCTGCTGTTACGAATATTCATATTCTACAATAAATTAAGAAAGATCAAAGATAAATTTGGCATTCACCTGCCTGCTATACTCTCGACAAGTGTATAAATCACTGTCTCATAATCGTACAGCCGATTAGAATAATAAAAAAAAGAGAGACTAGCACTTGTCGCGAGAGAATGAGATGAGCAAGTGAATGCGAAATGAAGTTGATGCTGCTGGACCAGCGCCAAGTGGGGTCCGTCCCTCAGCATTAGTATTATATTATACTGACCGCTGGGGGCCCGGTGTATTATAATAGGTGAGAGGAGAGAAAATAATCGAGAAAAAGAAGAAAAAAAAACAAACTGGTTATGCGAATATATATGTATATCTGTGTTTGCAAACTTACCAATGAATTAATTTCGTACACTGCTCGCTGGGCTATATCGTAATCGTGATCGTCTCGCAGATGCACTTCACTGTGTTCTCTGTTATAATAGCAGCGGCAGCACGTGTTTTCCAAAAGCCGGGGGGATACAACACCGGTCGGGAGAGAGAGCGAGAACTATAAGAAGTGTGTGTGACGCGCTCGGGCTGAAGGACGGCTCTGAACTGAGAGCGAGAGCTCACGGTAGAGCAGTCGAAAGGTGCTTCTCTCTCTCTCTTTCTTCGAGGCTCCCTCCCTTTCGTCCTTTTTTTCTCTCTCTTCTTCGTCTTCTCTTGCTGCTCGGAGGGCAGCCGCCGTCGCCGCCGCCGTCGCTCGTATGTGTGCGTGTGTGTGGGTCTCTTATGGGGCCCCAGGAGGCTGAGTGGTGGGGGACCCTTGCCATGCTCCTTCGTACACACACACACACACGCGCGCGCATATTCATAGATATTACCTGGCCGTTCTCTTTCTATAGCACAGTTTCTGAAGACGAGCGCGCGACACCCTGTGTGTGCTCATGGCTGCTACTATAGCCGTGTGCAGCATTTTACGATAAGGGACGTAATTGACTTTTTTTTTTCTTTTCTTTGTTGCGCCTTGCGACGATCATGATTTTTCCCCCCCCTCAAGGAGGGGACAAGAGCGAGAAAGAGAAAACTGAGACAAAGAGAGTATAAACGTGCAATTATAGTATATCCGAAAGCCGCGTGGCCGCGACTAACACATATTTTCGCGAGAATGGCCCGCAATTACGCTTTTGACAATCATTCAATTACCGAAAGCGAGAGGGAATCGGTTGTGTGTAAAAACGATCGGCTGTAAAGGAGGAGGAAGAAGAAGAAGAGAAAGAGCGTGGGACGACTTTGAGAGAGTGCGTGAGTTGCTCTGCTGGGGGCGTCTCGCTCACTTATCTCTCTCTTTCTCTCCTTTTTTTTCTCTCTCTCTCCGGACAGCTGGAGCCCAGCAGCAGCAGCAGCAGCAGCCACTCAAATCCCTCTCCTTTGTCCCGATTTTCTCTCTCTCTTTCGCTCGCACATGCGATCTTTCCTGCGGTTTGCACACAGCAGTTTTATGGATTCAGCGCCTGCGAACGCTTTTACCTGCTCTGTCTGCTTTAAAAAAAAAGGAGAAGAAGAAGGGGGAGGGTAGAGCGAATATTCAAGCAGGTAGCTAAAAAGAGTGTGGGAGTTTTTGGGAGAGAGAGAAGGGAAAAGCCAAAAAGGTGTTTGATGAGTCCCCCGACAGTGTATAGTGCCGCGAGAGAGAGAGAGAGAGAGAGTGAGGCAGGAGACACACAATGATGCAGATGCAACTAACGCCATAGGGGTTAAATCGCTGCCGTTTGTATATTGACGTTGAGTCTGTGACGCTCCGTATGGGGTATGTGCCTGTCTCGATGCAACAAGTCTCGAGTTTGGTTTGCCTTTCAAGGATAAATTTTAGCTACCGAATGGGTGTGATTTTTAAATTAGACTTTTTTTTCGCATAGGAAGTTTAAAACAAGTTTCGGCGACCTTTAAAGTCTATTCAAAAGAAGCGCTCTTTTTTTTTAAAGAGTCTCACGTACCTTCATAGAATCGCATCTGGTAGACCTGCAAAAATAACCATAAATCGCTTCAATAAGTGTAAAGCCGTGCGCGTAGACCGAGGCGTAGACAGTTTGCTTCGACGAAATAAACATACATGCATATATGACGAAATCCTTAAAAAAAACATACTTTTCTGGGGTCTAGAATAGCAGAAAATTTTTTTTAATGCTAAGGCTTCCGGACCTTTTTCCTCTTCTTTTTGAAGACATATAGTGTAGGAAAATGGTCGTGAACATTGGAAAAGTCCTCGGGAACTATATTTTTTCAGCATTTTCCCGATGTTAATAACAAACTAAAAATGTAATTATTTTGCAATTTTTTTGACAACTTGTCACTGGATAATTATTTTTGAATGAAACTTTTTTCGGCGTAAAGGTCTTCTTTTTTGCTACCATTTTGATTGGTCAAAAATGTTTCTAGTGGTCTTAGAAGCCGAAAAATCAATATTTGAAAAAATGCTGTTTTTCGCCTATTTTCTGTGGAGAAAAGCCCATTTGATTATAATGGGAAAATGCCGAAAAAGTAGTTTCTGCAGACTTTTCCAATGTTGACGAGCATTTTCCAACACTATATGCCTTCAAAAAGAAGATGAAAAAGGTCCGGAAGCCTTAGCATAAAAAAAAAAAAATTTTGCCATTCTAGACCCCAGAAATGTGTTTTTTTAAGGATTTCGTCTAGATATCTCGATATCATGCATCTCTTTCGTGCACGTTCTCTTTATTATACAATAGTCAAATCCCTTATCTACACTCGTCGCGATTAGGCAGTAGCAGAGGCAAGACACTTTAAAAAGCCAGGCATTCGGGATAGGAAGTAATCGAGGTCACTGGTCCGCGCGCACGGGGATATTACATTTATATATATACGTGTGGCACGACAGAAAGAAACGTATATATCAAGCGACAAAAGAGGCCGGATTATATACGAGAGTATAGAGAGACTTTCTCGGCGTTTCATCCATTCATCCTTTCGTCGGCTCCTCTCCTTCTCTCTCAGTGCGTCGCACAATGCAAGCAACCCCCTTCGCGTTTGCTTCTCTTCTCTGCGTGTGTAAGTTCCCCGGGAGCGTGCGCAAGAGCGCGTTATGGGCCCCCTGATCTTTCTCTTTCTCTCTCGGCGTATAGAGAGAGACCCCCCTATCTTTACTTCCTCCTCTTCAATTCTTCTTCTTTGCTTCTTAATTCGCTGTGGTTATATAGCTGCGTGTGTGCTCCGCAGGCGGCGCAGTATATAGCGTTTCAGACTGAAATTTATATATAAAAGTATCGCAAGTATGTATAGTACGACTTATCGAAAGTCAAAACAACTTGTGTGTTTCGCTTCTTATTTCTTCTCATTCGGTCCGCGATGTGTGACTTTGCGAGGAACTTTTCTGCTTTTTTCTTTTTCAAAATAAAACTGTTATAATACGTAACATCGCACGAGATGTGTGTGCAAACATTTCAAAATTCACATTCACTTATTATTTCGTCCAATAAGAAGAAACTGAAGAAGATAGAATGCCCCCATGGGTTTAAAAGAACAATAAAAACCATGGCGCGCAAAACACTTAGCAACCAATTAAAAAATATCTCAAAAGAAATCCTGCTCTTTCTTCCTCTCGGCGTCTCTCTTCTCTCTTTTTTTTTCATTTAGTTTGGCATCTCTCAAAAGGACCGAAAGCCAAAGGAGAGCAGCGCGCGGCACACCTACGGACACTTTTGCGCGGGGCCTTTTGCTCGAGTCACGCTCAAGACGGGAGCCGCCTGAGCCTTCCTTCACAGCTCCTCTTCTTCTCCCCTCCTCTAAGTTCTCTAAGATCATATCTTTTCTCTCGCGCTCGCGCGCTGACCTTCTCTCTCTCTCTCTCTCTCTCTGCAAATGCCGCCCTATGAGAGATGCCGCGAGAGAGATGCCTTCTTTCTCTCTCTCTCTCTTTCTTCTTTTTTTAGGACCGTTCTCCATTCATGCGAAGTTGCGGGGCGCGTGATCCTGCGAATGCATAAAATACCTTTTGCGGAGAGACAAAAAAATGGGAGTTTGTTCGTTATTAACATTATATATATACATTTTGTAATAACGCGGAATCCTTGTGAAGGCTAAACGCAATTTCAAATTTCGTGGAATGCCACCTTACTTATTTTTTTCTCTCTCCTCTCTGCCTCTTTTCGTTTCGTTTATTTGATTGTTGGGGGGCGGCTTAATTTTCACGTAAAACGCTAGAATTATGACGCGCCGTGAGAATTAATTGAATCTTTGTTTTCGGAACTCGCGCGTCTATTAATTTAGCACTGACCTCTCGGTTGATTGCACCGACATTAAGATAATTGTGGCGAAAAAAAAGAGTTACTTTGATCACGGTCCCCTTAAAAAAAATCATACTTAATAACACAGGTAGCCTACTTCATTTTTCATAATCATCATTCGGCAAAATGTTGTCAGATTTGAAACACTGTAAAAAAAAAAGAAAGACAAAAAAAATTGGCGTGTATACACCGTTGGCGCCCGTCTTTAAAAGTATAAAAAAAAAAAACGCGTCCAATGAGCTATGTAATTACACGCCGAGCGCCGAGCAGCGCAAAACATCAATCACGCTCTCGCGTTTAAAAGGCAAACTTACTACGGCCTCTCTTCGAACAATGCTCTCATTAACTCCCCTCTCTCCCCCGTCCTCAATGAATAGACGAAAAAGAACAAACTCATCTAAATCCAAGATCTCTGCCGAAAAAAAAAACAAAAAACGAAAAAAAAAAGCGAAAAGGCACTATGGCGCCAAAGGAAAAAATGCGTGTACCTGCTGCAGAAATCGGGGGCGCGCGATGGGAAAGGAAAAAAAAAAGGTCGAAGAGTAGCAGCAAGTGCATGTATATTTATCGGGGGGTCGAAGGATGATCCGTGGAGCGTGAAAAAACGAAGAAGGTAAGGAAGCGCGTAGACGTTATATACGTTAATAGGGCCACCATCTGCGCCCACCGCGCGCCTCCTTCGCTCGCTGCTGCGGCTGGAGGAAGTCAAGGCGACTTAGGAAGTACACGGCGTTTGTCCATGGGAAGCGGGGATAACGGAAAGACTCAAGACGCGGCGAGCGAGCGAACGAGCGATGGGAACGGTTTAGCCAGGCGAGAAGCCCCCGCAAGACTTTACTCGCTCACTCGATTTCTTTTTAAAATGTGCGGGCTATACACCTTCTTCTTCTTCTTCTGACCATGGGAATACACTGGACTTTCTTCGCACGCTGCCTTTACCTTCTTGTTTTTTTTTTTCGGTTGTAATCAAATTAGGTGTGTACGCGTCGACGAGGGGGTGCCACCACCACCACTTCCGTAATGAATATACTAAAGAGCGTGTGTGTGTTTATTCGTCAGTGCGACCGTTAATTGTGTGACTTATGAGCCGGAACGTGAGATCCTTTTCAATGTAAATAGATAACCTTTGTTCTGGCTACTCTCAATTGCAAATCAATTTTATCACATAATTTTTCGTTTGAAAAAAAAATTACAGCTTTACTCGTATTTGAAGTCAGGTGTGTTTTATCTAAAGCTTAATTGCGTACCGTAAACGACGTATGGTAATATTCCATAGCACTAGATTACACAGCTGTCTTATCTAAAGTCGTCGGCAAAGTTTCGCTGTTTAAAACTTCAATCGCAACACTCTTCTCTTCACACAGGTAGCTCGATAATAAACTCGAGCGTGAAATCGAAGCTTTTAACGATGAAATTTCCGCGTGAAAAGGGAAAAATTCTCTCACCATAAATCTCTTTTTTGGCATATATAGCCTAGAATGTCGATCACTTTTAGAGAGTCAGCATCTGTTCGCGCGCTACGTCCCCCAAATATGCTGTCCCCGTGACAAACGACGGCTACCGGCGGCATCTGCGTGTGCCACACGGATATAGAAAAACCGATAGTTTTTTTTTTCCTTTTCTTTATCTATTACACGTCTTGTGGCGGCGTTCTTATCGCTCGGAGTATATAGGACTGCGGTCATTATACGTCGCACGCCTGTGCGGTCGCGTTAATTAATGTCCGCGCTATGTGCACAAAAGACGCCGCGGCGGCGGCAGATCTGTTCTTCTTACCGCCGTCGCCGCTCGCTGCGTGTGTTCTTCTTCCTGCTTTTCAATTACAACAGATCGCGCGCGCTGCGGTTTACATCTTGCGTGAGGTCTGTTTTTTTCAAACGACCAAATTACGGTAGCTCTCGAAAGTGCTCTGAAATTATCAATCGATCTGCAGCCTATTCGATTTTTTTTTCGAAATTGCCAGATCGTCTGCTTCTATAATTAAACTGTGGCTGATTAACTTTTTTTTTCCTCTCTGTCTCAATGTAAAAGTCTGTTTTAACCCAATGTTATCTGGCATTTAAAAAAAATTTTTATTTTGTCGCGTCTTATCAAACACTTAATACATCAAATATTATCATCTAGACACGTCTCGCGTCTCTCCTCTCTCTCTCTCTCTCTCTCTCTCTCTCTCTCTCTCTCTCTCTCTCTCTCTCTCTCTCTCTCTCTCTCTCTCTCTCTGATTATTTATATACAGATGCCTCGATGAACGCAATATCGAACTTTCATTTTGCAAATAAACGTGAATATAGGTCAATTTAGCTATAACGATTATCACGTCGCTAATAAACATCCTCGTTCGTTTCTGATTTTTACCAATTATAACGACTCTCTTTCTCCGCTTTTCGCAGACTAAAGAGCAACGAACGAAACAAATTGAAAAATATCGTGTATATAACTGTAACGACTCAATCGCCAACTTCTGGATGTTGAATTTCTCGGCGATAAATCTTAGAGCTTGTGTATGCGCGCGCGCGCGTGTGTGTGTGTGTGTGTGTGTGTGTGTGTGTGTGTGTGTGTGTGTGTGTGTGTGTGTCTGTGTGTGTTGGAGGCTGAGGGCCGCTGAGGGCGCCGCGGCGGTTGGCTGGTGGCTCGTGCGCGCGGCAATAAAGAAGCCACCTTTCGCGCAATATCCACCTGCGCTCTCTATACAGATCAGCTGCCGTTTCTCTCTCTCTCTCTCTCTCTCTCTCTCTCTCTCTCTCTCGCTGCCCGCACCTTGCGCTTCCGAGGCTTTCTTTTCGTGAGTGGCGCGTGCCGCAGAAGCATATGTGTGTACACTCGACGTTTATGTTTTTTTTTTAATTTTAATTTTCATGTGTAATGAACTTTGCCACGCGTATTATTGATGTTCGATTTATCAAGCAGACACGAAGGTTTTCCGATATTTACAAGCTTATCAATTTGGCAAGGACTCTGAGCGAGAGAAAGAGCGAGAGACAATTATTGTACTCTCTTGAACTCGCAACGTGATCGGACAATTATTTTTTTCTTCGCGATGCATATGCGCAGAAAGTCGGAGGGTGCACAACGCAACAGGTGCGCGCGATTCGTTGGGAGATTTCTTATTTTTCGTTTTCTCTCGTATAGAGGAGATCGCCTATCATCTGGCCTAGATCAACTTGACTTTTTTTTTTCTCTCTTTGCGTCAATATTTCTTTTAGGGTGCGTATAAGCTGTTCGATATGTTTATAATGTATACGTTCGTCGTTGACAGCCTGTTTGTTTTTAAAATATCGTGTGCTCGGTTCGATAATTGTTAAATAAGCTCGCGTCGATGAGGTTGCACAAGAGCCCCCCGTTGGAATTTCATTCAAAAGATTATATTTTTCGTATAAGATTATGCTTTTTTTTCTTCACCTCGGTGATAAATAGAACTGCGTTCGTTCTTAATTGGAAGGAAGATTATAGATTTTTTTATTCACAACGAAACAAAGTTTCCAGACCGATTTTATTCACAGTTCATTGCAAAAAAAAAAAAAAATACAGCTTTATCGAGCAGATTTGATATCACATTTTTTCTTCTGACTCTCGCATTAACGTCAGAACAACGACAAACGTTTTCATCAATTGAAAAATATCCGCTCGTCCTTCGAGTATAAAAAAAAAACAATGCAGATGTCAGATAATTGAAAGTTAATTGCATGCATTCTCGGTATCGAAAAACCTTTGTACGCTGCATAAACGATACAATTTTCTTCGGTCGCGACACGAGAAATTACAGGGGAAAAGAGGCATATAATACAACACCTTACGATCATTAAGCATTTTAGCACCAATAATCGACGAAAAGTCGTATCATAAATAACCGCTCTCTCTCTCTCTCTCTCGAGCTTTCAATAAAAGAATCTCTCCGAACAAGACTATTAACCACCAGCCGGCTTCCTTTTCGTCTCGACGTCGTCGTCGTCGGCGTCATCTGTCACTCGCGCGCGGCTATGTAATATATTTTTCAGAAAAATTTTCCTTTCTGGAGGAGATCGCCTCTCGTTCGGTGAGCAGCAAGCAGCAGCAGTATAGGAATCACCTGCGGCGCACCTGCTGTGCAGGGGGCTCTCTCTCTCTCTCTCGCAAAATTGGCGCGTGCGGGGCTCAGCTGCCGCCCGCCGCCACCGCTTCTTTGAAAAAGAGGAGAAGAAGGAGGAGGTGGTGGCGGCGGTGGGTATAGCAGAGCAGCAGCAACAGCAGCCGCCGAATTTCATGCACGCGAGAGAGGCAAGCCTCAAGGAATTCGCGGGTAATTAACGAGCACACGCGCCTGGCTTATAATGTTCTTCTTTTTTTTTTTCTTTTTACCTCCTTTGTCTGCTGCTGGCTGCTGTTGCTGTTGCTTCAGCTATACTTGTCGCGGAGAGTGGGGGATACTCCGCGCGTGGCACTTGATTATCCGTATGGCTCGTGCATTTTTCTTTTTTTTTCTTTTTGGCGGTTTACCCGCATATCGATCAAGATGTGCCGTATGCGCCTTTTTTTTCCTTTATTTTGGACGCAGGATGTGTAACTTTTTTTTTCTTTCGAATGACTATATACTTCCGCTTGATCGGTGATGCTGGATTTCCTTTTTCGACGCGGCGGTGCCATAACATCTGTGTAATGTTTATTGAGACCCTATCGTTTATTGGTCAAAGGGTATTTCTGAAGATGAATTTTTCAGGTCTTTAAATCGAGCGATTATTCACGCACGATAGTCGCGTATAGGAAATTGAATGACGCTTGCCCCGAGTGCGTCGACAGATCGGTCCACACATAAATTCCTTGAACTATTAGCGCGGTATAAGCTTTAATCTTTCCCCCCGAGCCACGAGAGAACTTATGTAACACTCGAGAGTGAGATCGGCTTTGGCTGTCAAAGAAAAAGCTTGAAAAACGAGAGTAAAAATCCTTTATTTTTTTTTCCTGTCAGGAGACACACGGAGACAGTCTGTCGTTCTCGACGGTCTCTAATCTCTCTCACTTCTGTCGGCGCTCGTAACTCAAAGCATCACCCCCATAGTGCGAAGAAGGGCTTGTAACGGAAAAGCGTCGAGCAGCTTTATACATGTACCTGTTGCCGTTTCTCTCTCTCTCTCTCTCTCTCTCTCTCTCGCAGAGGAAAAAAAGGGCGGTTAGGCGAAAATCGTCGGAGGCGGTGGTGGCGGTTGCGTCGCAACGGTTTCAACAGGTGCTCGTATGTTTCGTGCTGGCAGGTGCATCCCGCACCTGAGGATCCACCAACGTTGCGCCGCGAGAGAGAGAGAAAAATAACACACGTATACATAAGAGATGTGTGTGATGTGCCTCTCTTGCAAGGCGCGGCTTGTTTTGTCTATGCGCGCGCGTGTGGAGGAAGGAAGTGATCACCTGCGCGCCGCCGCCGCCGATCGATTCCAATGATGATGATGATGATGAGGAGAAGAGAGAGAGAGAGAAAGAGAGGAGAGTGACTTTTGGCCGTTTCAACCGTCGACTGCTGAAGAGAGTGAGCGTCAGGTGCGCCTTCCTGGACGGCAAGTGCATGTGGCTGTGGATTTAATGACCCTCCGCAAGTGCTGCCAAGGGGCTCGCAAGGGGATGTGCGTAGGGAGGATCGGTTGGAAAACGGCCGGATGAGCCAGGTTGACGAGGTTCTTCTACATGGTCTTTTTTTTCCTGAACGTCTTGGATTTTTTTTCTGTTGGGGGAGGGGAGATTTTCTGAATTTTGACGCGCTGATTTGACTCGAGCCGGAAATTACTTGTTTTCCACGATTATTGATAGTGAAAACAAGAAATGAAATATTGTACACAGTAGATTGTACCGTTTGATTGTAATTAATGGAACGTGCTAATTATATCTTAAACGCACCTGAGCTACCTTGAGCTTTCGTAAACCTTGAGGATTTCTTTTTTACGAGTTAATTCATACGGTTCGACGGAATATGGAGATAAAGGCTCAACTGATAAAGGAAACTGAGCAAAAAGGAGTGAGGACTGTTGAATGATTAAATTGAATGTTAAATAATCGTGAATGGTTCTCGCGATTGAAAAGCAACGCTACGAGTAATGAATGAAAACGTCAATGAGTTACTTATATGGATTATACGTATTTTTTCGCATAAACACCTTTTTTTCTTTGTGAATGGAGGTCAGATAATTATGAATGCATCGGGAATGCCGTATGTGTCGTTCAAGTATACTATTTCATCGAACTAACTAAAATATCATCGATATTGTGGCAGACCGTTGAAGACTCATGGATGTTTAAATTTTAGCAAATTAAAGTTATTAATGCTACTCTCGTAAAGATCGCCCTTATAAAGCTAAAATTCAACGTCAATCAAATTAGAAAAACGATCGAGGAGCTTTTACATCGTTTATCTCATTGAAAAATAATTTTTCTTTCAAAGCTTGCGGATATACATATTTGATGTATAAAAAAAAGACATTCATCTCTCATCGCAGAAAGTACCTACGCAACGGAATTATGGCACGTCATCTCAGATGCAAAGTAATCGGTAAAAGCCGTGACAGTCAATTCCCAATTTGACAGAAGAACGATTCGAGAGAAAGAGAGAAAAGAAAGAAAAAAAAGTCATCTCGCGATTATAGCTCGCCGACTGAACTTGTTGCATTTTACCCGGAAAGATGTGAATCTCGAGAGCGAGAGGGAGAGAAAGACAAAGGAGGGGCCCATGCTACTACCCCCAAGTGCAAGCTGCGCGTCGTGTCCGCAGATTTGCATCGGCGACGGCGGGCGCGTGGCGATCCTGCGGCTCTCGTTTATACGCGTCCATCTGTTCTCTCCTCCAGCTCCTCCTGCAGCCAGCACGCGCGCAAGCATATGCCAACGGCTGCCGCCGTCGTCGTCGCAAGAGACCAGCAGCTCGTTGCGTGAGTCGATCTCTTTCTCGCGCTCCCCGTCTGTCGGCCCTTAATACTCACCTGCTGATCGCGCAACCGGCTATAATAACATTGACATTTCTCTCTTTCTCTCGTGTTGCCATGTGGATAGGGTTTTTTTTTCTCTCTTTCTTTCTTTTTTTTTGATGGAATTTCGATTTAGAATGAAATGTAACGATTGATCGATGAGATGAAGGTTCTCCCTTTTTTTTCGAGAAATACTCGACAAGTCTTTCGTCTGAAAAAAAATACGCGAGATCGATTTTTCTCGCTCCAGATGTCCGATTATTTCGTATAGTATCTTCATGCGTTAAAATGCTCTGCGCAATAATAATTATCGCATGCCCAAGTTTTCTCCACCCACTCACTGCGAGAGGGAGAGCCGAGATTGACGAAACGCATAATACGCGCGAGAGTCCCATACAGGTATATACGTGTATAAATAGGGGGAGCTCTCGTTTGCGCGCTCCGTCGCGCGTGAAATCGGCCCCGCGAGAAGCAAACGGCGCCCGCTATATATACGTTCCGGCCGGAAGCGCTCTGAGGGACATTCCATCGCCGACACCTCGTGTACACACGTGTGTGTGTGTGTTTGTAACTCTATATAAGTATATCGTTGTAACTTACTTCCCTATGTGTATATGTGTGCGTACTTTTTTTTTCACGCTCGGTCTTTTTTTTAATGAGCGGCGGCGTGGCAAGCAACCCCCCTACGCCCTCGATGCGCCTATTTGCCACCAAAGTACCCTCTCGACAACAACTACCTGTTGCTTCCTTTAATATGGAAACACGGATTTTTCACACTGATTTTTTTTCTTTTTTTACGAGGGGGATTTTAAAGTGCTGATTGCTTGGTTATTATGTGATTTCTAAATATGGAATGTAACGGATTAAATCAAATTGGATACGACATATATAAATATCAGTCTAAGTACTAGTAAAAATTTAAACAATTGTTCATCAGTACGAAAATCTACAAATCTTGAATTGCTGTGAACCATCATGTCTCAATGTTTGTTAAAAACATCACGTGTGAGAATTTTCATCACTGCAAATTTATCGGTTCATAATTTCCGATTGCAAAATAGAATCTCGGCAAAAATTGCTCTGCACTTTGAGTATATCATTAGAATACGATAAAAAGATGAATCAAAGTTGGACGAAGCCCGAGAGGGCAGCAATATCAGTGATTGTCGAAAAGGATCATAAACCAAAATTTTGACCATTGCAACTTCATCTTTTTATAATTTCCGAACGGAAATAGAATCTCGGCAAAAATTGCTGTGCACTTTGAGTATAATATTAGAATGCCATAGAAAGATAAATCAGAGTTGGACGAGGCTCGACAGGGCAGCAATCTCAGTGGTTGTCGCATAGGACCACACGCCAAAATATTGATCATTGCGACTTTATGGGTTCATAATTTCCGAACGCAAAATAGAGTCCCGGCAAAACTTGCTGTCCACCTTGTGTGTAGCATTAGAACACGATATAGAAAGACGAATCAGTGTTGGACGAAGCTCGAGAGATCAGCAATCTCAATTGTTGTTGAATAAACCACGCGTGAAAATTTTACCAACTCCGACTTGATCGGTTTATACTTTCCAAAGGTAACAAAAAAAAATCAACAAAACTTTTGGCTGTTCATTAGGAACTCGAATGAAAATGAACAGCCACTCGTGGTATAGGGTCAGTCTTAGAAGCATCCTCGAAAGCACTAATACTCATAGTCGCTTATTATTTAGGCTTATAAAGTACTTGTTAAACTGATGAGATAATTCGATTTCATTGCGTTGATCACATTCAGAATTCTTGAATGAAACATTGCATAATAATTAGTTATAAACGCAGCAGTAAACCACAAATCAAAAATCTTTAAACATGATAATTTGAATATTACAATGAAGTTTCCCTTGAAATTATTTCATTACCAGCGCAAATATGCATGATGCGTCGTCGCCCAAAACGAATTCGTGATACTATTAGCCGCCATTTCAATACACATACAAGCAAGCAAAAAATTGTTGACTCGAACGTTATCATGTAGAATATTTTATTAGAGAATTTTTATCACCAATCGTTTCCAAAGTCAATGTAACGCTCATTAAATTATATAATGACCTTTATCATCGCCTTCGTCTTTTCAATAGTTCCTCATATAAAGTCTGTGTGAGAAGCGGGATCGTACGACAGATAAAATAAGGAAAAAGCACTTCGCAACTTCAGACTACAAAGTTCGCTAACTTTAGCATTGTATTTATCGCGGCACTTCGTGGCTGCAACTTTGTTAGAAAATAAGATAAGCAATTTTATTCCTCGTCTCTCTTTCTCTTCATTATCTGCTCAAACGGAGGCACTGATAATCGAACAGCTTTAGCTAATTAAGTATTCGCGCGAACCACCGCGAACTAGATTGAACTATGAGTCGAAAGTTAGCACCCGCAACTGTCTAAAAAAAAGACAGCGAATTAAAACGGTGTATATCTTATCCATGGAAAGAAAAAAGAGGAAAATGAAGCATCTACACGTCAAGACTTTAATTAACTGTCAAAATAACGTATATCATCCCTTGAAGAAGCGAAGAAGATGATACGACGCGATAAAGTTGCAGTTGTTAACTGTTAAAAGTGCAACACCTCGCGAAGAAGAAGAAGCAGAAGAAAAAAAAAACGAAAATTATACGGAGGGAAGAGGAGCAGAGTCGGTGCAACTGTATCTACCCTCGCGATCTTTCGATTATTCGGTGTGTTCTTGTTGCCTGCGTTATACATGTGACGCACGCGTTATATAGCGCTCGAAACGCGGAAGCGTCATGATTTTCCCCGCGCAAAAACATCGCGTCTATAAGTAGTTATATTAATTTGCGTGCGCGTGTAGAGAAGAGAGAACGAGATAGTCAGTCGTTCAGCGGAAAGACGAGGTCGAGGGTCGCGCTTTACAAATGAGATTCTCGCTGTCCGCCACTTTTTTTTTTTTACTAATGCTCTACATGGAGTGCCAGCTGCTCCAAAGACTCGATACTCCGGACTTTTTACTGCCCTTTTGTTTCCTCGTCGCGTATAACCGTCCTCTGATTGTAAAGTTGCTCGGGGGATTCGACTTTTGCTCGTCGTCGCGAATATAATAAGCTTTGCTTCATATCGATTTATCAGTTGCATAACTATATCATACATGATTGGTTTCGGTAAAACTATGAGATTTAATGAAAATAAACATGATTTCAGATAAATTTGTTGTTCCTTATTTGAATTCCGAGTATTTTGAAAACGCTTTTTTAAAATCATTTTCTCGGAATTGTTATTAACAAACTATTGCTGAAAAGATTTGCAAATTTATTGCAATATTGGATTTTATCTGTCGAGATTTTGCATACAATCCAGATATGCACTGACAACGCCTTTGGGAAATTTTCTTTAAAAGCTCACTCGATTGCTCAATTATTATACTGGTTAGTCTCGCAAAAAAAACCAAAAAATAATCAAAGTTTAACTAACGACGAAAAAATGTATTCGCACTCGATTCGTCGAAAATGCATCGTACTTGATAGCACTCATTAATGTCAGTTTTATGTACTAACATTCATTGCTATCAGCTTTCTCTATTATTGTATCGAGTTAAATACTATGAGTTCAATCGTCAAGCTAATTAAAAACTTTGATAAATGAATCAGCAGTAGTCGATCGGTGACGCTCTAGCAATATTCTTTAGATAAGTTCAACTGTTGAAATTAATAATGCAATTATGAAAATTCCGTATAGTTAATATCGAATTGAAATTAAAAAATTTCATCACTCCAGTATATATCTGTACCGTTAAATTGAACTACTTACAGTGCTTTTTGAATTGTAATGTATACATGTATCAAAAAGTCTTGATTCTTGCTTGTAACTACTTACAGTGCTTTTTGAATTGTAATGTATACATGTATCAAAAAGTCTTGATTCTTGCTTGTAAAAACTAATAATTAAAAAAAAAATGAAAATAAAAATTGAAAATGTTTATATTCGAATCCTAGCCAACTACGTAGTTCTAAGGCCGCTATCTCGAAACGAAAGGGGTGTATCATTCATCACACATATACAAGTGTAAGTTTTTTGCAGTAAAGAGCTTTCTCAGTGCAAAGGTCTCAGCGATAATAGATTTCTTTCGCTTGCTCTATACACATTTACGTGTACACAAATATACATTTTCTCTCGAACAACGACGTTTGATAAAACACACGTACCGCGCACATCAAGTGTGTGTACGATACATATGCATATAAATGTTCTCTTCGTCACGTCGCCGACAGATTATTATTTTTAAAGGTTTTATCTTTCGGGACTGTCCGCCTCTCTCGTGCTGTTTATCAGCAAAACACTGTCGCGCGTCGATCGGCTCTTCCATATACAATATACATATACATATATTTTCAATCGCAAACTCTCGAACGTACCGAGTGTTACCTATATATGTATATACATATACATACATGTCACGTGTGTCTATGCAGCAAAATTGAATGCGCCATTCTTAGACACATAAGTATGTTTTCTAATCTTTTTTTTTCGTGGTGGCAAGAGAGTTTGCCTTATCGACTTTTTCGCAATAATTTCTATGTCGAAAGAAAACTCACTATGTACTTTCTTTTATCCTTGTGTGATCGTCATCGCATTTGCTCGATAATTTATCAAAATGCTAATATTCAGAGGACAGCTCTCGCAATTTTGTTCTGAGAATATTGGCGATCAATATTTTTTATTCAACGATTATTGTTTTGTCGTTTACGTACGTTTTTTTGCAAAAATAAAAATATAGATTTTTGATCGCAGACATCCGAAATGTTACTAGATAATATGGTAATTTTTTATATCCGATAATAGGGTTATTACGGGAAAATCACCGTGTATAAGGCCATTGCAAAAATGGTGGACCCGGCGTATCCTCGAAACTCCTGTTCAGACGTGTCGCGACGACGCTTGCGTAACTACCGAACGTGACTTCGACAAACGTTTTCTTCTCGGCTTTCTTTGCTTTTCGCCTTCTTTTTAAGTTGAAAAAGTTCAAATAATAGTGAAAATATGTATTAATAAACTCAAGTAGTTGATAATTATTGTGAATACATTGTAAGTTTTTTCATGAAGAGTAATCAAGGCGTCATACCTATTGTTGGAGGTTACGTCCCCTGTGCTTTTGGTGGAAAATCTTCTGAGAATGTGGCTTTGTGAGTTTAATAAGTGTTTCGATCAGTGATGTGCAATAGTGCAAATAAGTGAAATTCTATTATTCTGTTGAAAATTTTGTGCAAGTTTATCTGCAACTTGAGAAGATCTGGACGAGCGATGAGATGCGTCAAACAATTGCAAGTCGAAGAAAGCATGAGCCACCACCTGTAGCTTTTCTCTTTCCACCATCCACCATTCAGTAAATTCCAGGTAGAGCATGTTTATTAACATTCCTATAAAGTTTGAATTTCGTTTTTTCATTATTTGAAAAATCATTAACACGTTGATATAATATTGGTATGACCACGGTCAATGTTGCTTTTTGAATTAATTTGAGCACCGCGCCGTAACGCTTTTTTTAACAAGAGAAATACGTTTTTATCCGGAATAGGCAATGTAAATAACAAAAATAAGCGATCTACAATTCCTTTGTTTGATAATGATGCAATTTTCCATACGATCGATGTTTTTGGAAAAGTTTCGTTACCTACCGATATCGCCGCATTCCTTTATTCGCTGTCGGTATTAGCCGCTATAAGGCCACTATATCTTTTCTAGAGGGAGCTACGCTACAATGCCAGTGTCAGTATATATTGAATCAAAGTAATAAGAAAAACATAACCTGTTTGATGTGTTTTTCGAGACAACTAATTTCTTCAAGCAGTGAAATGTCAAACAGAAGTGTAAATGTATTTTTCGTGATTTAATTATATATTCGCGTGTGGCTTTGATTTATGAAAGAGCAAAATGGCCAACGACAGAGAAGTGCTTCGAGAAATATGGGAGGGTAAAATTCCTGTTTGTTTCCAACTTGATCCAGAAGAAGTTTATGATCTTCAAGCTCCTGATCCATTTTACTTAATGGTACCGCGATTAAGCTATTTTCCACTTTGTACTGATAAAGTAAGTGGACTACACTGTGTTTCTATCTAATTGTTTTGATAATAGCTCTTTTCCTAATTTCTTGTTTTATTGTGTCCCAGGTTAGAAAACATTTTATGCGCCATGTACAACAGGACATTCAGGAAAAACAAGAAACTGAAATGTGGTTTGAGTTTAATGGCACACCTTTGAAATGGCATGTTCCCATTGGAGTGCTCATGGATTTGTATCATAATGATATTCAACTACCGTGGAATATTGTAGTCCATTTCGACAAGTTCCCTGAAGATGTCTTAATGCATTGCCATAACAAGTATGTTGAATTTTATACTTTGATCAAATAATTTATAAAACCTAACTTGAACTGTATCTAATGTTTTAGAGAAGTCGTAGAGGCACACTTTCTTTCTTGCATCAAGGAAGCAGATGTGTTGAAGCATCGAGGTCAAGTAGTGTCAAATATGCAAAAGAAAGATCACAATCAACTGTGGCTTGGTCTGTTAAATGACAAGTTTGACCAATTTTGGGCTGTGAATCGTAAGCTAATGGAAGCTACGAGTGATGATGGTTTTAAATATATACCATTCAGGTGTTACACCAGTGAGGAAAAATACATTCAGAAACTGGTGAAACCAGTGACAGAAGAAGGACAGAGGAAAACTTTGAAGCACTTGCTTGATGAAGTTTTTCCAGATACCGAACAAGGTTGGGATATTATCTTGTTGAACTTTGACTTCATTCATGATTGATTAAGTTGCTTGTGCATAAGTATGGAGGAAAATTTTATTCTTTTTTTGTTACAGGTATTGTGCATACACATGGAATCATTCCACCACTCGATACTCCTCTCCAGTGGCTTTCAGAGCATCTGAGTTATCCAGATAATTTTTTACATTTGGTGCTAGTGACGTAACAAATGTTACAAGAATAATGTACACTTTTCTTTTCTTTATTGTATCCTAATGAAGTACAATGACTTCCATGGTGTTTAAAAGGCTTTTCAAACTCTGAGACTCAAGGAGTTTAAATTGAAAAAGATTTTATTTTCTTTTTCATTTGTTTGCTATGTGGTATATGTATTTATAAATGATATGGAAGTAGTTATTTAATTAAATTATATTCGTGTAGTTGTTTTCAAAATCGGAGATAATCCGCTATTTCGATAATTCCTTCTGGAAAAAGTATTGGAAATCAAAAAGTCATCTACGTATATATTTGTTTTCAAAGAATGTCATTTTACAAATTGTAAATGTGTTCAAAAACATGTGAAAAAGTAAATTCCATTCGAGATAATAGTTTGACAAATGTACAATACGTCGATCGTCTATGATATTCAATGTAAAATTCTTTTATGTATATACTAATTTTATAAAGTACACATAGAAATTACAAAAACTTATAAGGCTTTGCAGCGACGCGAGCCTTCAATGAAAAATGTTACATATAATATACATCTTTTACGTTCTTCGTCGTAAGTTTAGCGCATATACAATAATATTATTGTCTGTTCGTTTATTTTTTGTTTTTGTTACTTTGTTTTATTCCCAATAAGAGAGAGAAAGAGAAAACAAACGTGCTCGAAATATAAAAAAAGTAAGAGGCTACGCTATTTGTACACAGAGAAAAGAGAGAGAGAATATAACATAAAATTTATGTAGATATAAGATGGAATTTATATCAGCTTATCGTGCAATTATCCCTAGGCTTCTCATAAGCTCTGACGATCCTCGATAGAAATCTGGAGCGTCGATTCGCCTGCATCACAGCATCCGTAACGGTCCTATGTACGATAACAGGCTCATTGCCGTTGTTACTGTAAGTCATTGCACGTCGATTCACGCCGAAACTCAAATAAGTCGTGCGCTCTCGTTCACTTTCTCGCACTCGGCGTGCTCGGTACAAGTACTGCTCCTGTAGTGCATACGATTGTTCGTTTGTTTTTTTTGTTTTTCTATATAGAGTAAAATCGACTAGTGCAACAGAGAAGAAAAATGAAGATACAAATTTTTTCTACGATAAACACGTGCGTTTTGGCGGATGAGTTGTAATGTAATTTATCTCTATTATATGAATGAAAGAAATAAAACAATGATTCAGCAAGGCAAAAAAAAAAGCAAACTATGTGTGATTTTCATTCTTCCCGACACAACATTTAAAAAAAAACAGGTACATACAACAACAGGGTACAAGAAAAAAAACACTAAGAAAAGTGCACGAGGTCTTACTTGAAAGATGACAAGTGATGTGTCTCGATATCTCTGACGAATCTGATCGGTCGTCAAGGTACATTCGTCGTGATCGGGCGACACATACTTTGTCGGCATCTATCGTTGCAAAAGATACTCGTCTGTCTCTTTCTCTGCAAAGAAGTATTTTTTTTTTCGGCATAAAATTCGATATTTATAACGAGAGTGCGGCAAGGAGGAGAGAGTAAACGTGAAAAAAGTGTAAACGTATCGGCAACGAGATTAACGTTGCGCATCTCCTCTCTTACTCGCTCGCGAGTGCGAAAGAATATGTAGTAGCAGAGCGGCGAGAATGCGAGACGCGCTGCTCGTCGGATAAAAATATACACTCGAAAGAGAGAGAAAGAGAGACGTACGTGTGGCCTTTTGCGCCCGAGGCAACGTATAGAGTGGTGCAGTGATTCGTCGTTACTCTCAAAGGGCTCTCTCTGATTTTTCTCATTTCACAGGTGTATTGTGGGAATCGAGTAATTTTTCAAGGGTAACGTCGTGCGCCGCCGTTCAAGGGTAGCTACTCATAAGATCTCAATGTCGAAACCTTTCCGATCGCATGCAGACTCTGACCGAGAAATTACTTGCGCTCTGACGCAATTCGGCGCTTTGTTTTGCTTTTTCTCTCTCCCCCTCTGTCTTTTCTGTCACGACGATACCGAAGCATGCGTACGTGCGTGCGCGCGCGCGTGTGTATTGTCGAGCACGAAAATGACAAATAAATTGCTTAATTTTTCCCCGAGTGAGCGAGACAGAGAGAGATGGATCTAGGCTTATTTATAAATGCTTGCTCACGTTTGGATTCGAGGCCATTGACAGAAGTCCGATGTTTTCCCGAGATTTTTATATTATTATTATCTTGTTATGAGTGAATTTCCTGAATCGGTTCATTGATGGTAAAGTTGCGCCGCTCGTGGAATTGTTTCGTGAATTTCTTCTCTTTTTTTTCGTATTGTTATTTATTTTTTTTTTTCATTATTAATTCAGTATAGCTACCCTTCAGGCTTGTGCAAACTCGTGAAAATAGCAACATTTATTATACATTATATTTTATTCATTCAGTGCTCTACATCGTGTAAGTGGCGCGTGAATTTCATCGAATAAAATATGTTACCACTCGACGAGCGAAGCTTGGCGCAGTGAGGAAAGTTTAACCGCATTAGCACACTCGCGAGAATGATATTGTCTGAAACCCCTTTATTTCCCGCGAATTTCCAATTTAATTGATCGCATTTTCGTCGCTACGCGTCGACCAAGAATAGAATTTCAATTATACCTAACATCTATTGCATCAATTATATAATAAAGTATATATAAATACAAGAACGATGTCGTCAAAGCTCGACGACATCGCTCATCCCCGGATAATAATCTCCGATTAATTTATCCATTCGAGAGCTCGTAAAAAAAAAAAAAAAGAAAACGATATATAATTTGGCGAAACAATCGAACGACACAGATTTGGCAAAAAGTCGGAGAACAATCTCGCGAGACGAGCCCTCGCGTGGCTTCGGCGGCGGCGTCGACGGCTTGAACGAGTACAATGTACATATATAGGTACATCACACCCTAAAGCTAAAGCCGCGCTGACGTGTGCGTGTCACGCTGTTTACTTGGCGCGAATGACATGTTTGCGTTACGTGCGGCGTTGCAATATCGTGTGATTTCGAGCTTCTCTCGCGTGTGCATAGTCGCGGATGCGCCGGCTGCGCTCGCCTTTATACTTTGTGTAGTAATGTGTATATATATTGCAACGATAGCGCGATTATTTAGCGTGTGTGTGTGTGTGGGGGGGGGGGGTGTATAAGCGTGTGCTGCAGTCCTTTATTGGAACGAAAGAGAGTTGTTGCATATTTGCATTGAACGACAATGAGTTGCGTGCTCGGAAAACGAAGAAATCATCGGGCGACGAGAGCGAATATGTGTGTTTGTGTGTGAGAGAGGGAGCCGAGCCGCGATAACGGATACAATGCTTTTAAAAAACGTGCTACCGCGGTTACGCTTTATGATATATGTATACGTACGTGCTGCTGGCGCGGTTTCTTTTGTTGTCGACTGATTTGCGAGATTTTATGGGATGTGGCTATGTTTATTTATTTTGACGGGCGTTCAATGTTTACTATTTTCATTTTTTAATTTTTGAGTGTGTGTGTGTGTCGTGAGTACCAAAATATTGACGGTTTCGAAAATTTCAGAATAAAAAGGTTGGTTGAAGAGTAAAGTTTGCAACGAGGAAAAAAATTACTATTCCGAATAATTCAAAAATTCGATTATATAGGCAAAGCTGTAAATTTCCCCAAAGTTCGAATGTCAATCGTAATTAAACTTTTCCGGAAACGAGAATTTCCCTGAAATCTGCAGTCGCGCACGAGTGCAGTGTTTTTCGTTGAAATGCAGATTTGCAGCGAGTCGTTCGATTTTTTTTTGTTGAAATTGCAAATTGGGAGAGGAATTTGCATTTTCGGCAACCTCCTCGTGTATCATGTTTTCTTTTCGTTTCCAACTTGTAGCACGTAGTGGCGTTGAAAAATCCGAGAAATTTACGTAATTTTCACCTTTTTCTTATCCTCGCAATTAACGTTGGCAGCGGCAGCAGCACCTCGTGTTTTTTTTTTATCAGCACGAAAATTCTTCGACTTATATTTTTTTGGCGCTTGTAGAGAGCGGCACACACACGTGCACTTGTCAAGGTGATAAGCTATTTGATATATGACTCGACTCTTATTCAAATTAGAAATCTTTGATTCGAGATAATCGACGCGCTATTCTTCAAGTTGAAAAGGTCTCATAAAATAAAATTGTAATTAAAGAACAGTTTGCTTCTCTTTTTTTTTTTGAACAATCAGTAATGAGATTCAATTTAATCAATGAAGTGAATAAACAGTATATAAGTGGTAGAGGTGCTGTTGGAATAAAAAGGAGTTGGTTTAAGTTTTTAAAATAATCTTTTATATTTCTCTGAAATAATTTCTATTTTTCGTATACTCGTATATACGTGCGCATGGGATGTATATACATATACAAATACATTACTTTTATAATCAATACGTTACATTGTTTTTTTATTTCTGAGCGTAGAAAAAAAGGTCGACTTTTTGTTAACCGATAAACATAACTATTTTGCACTTTTTCAAAGTTCAAACATTCATACTATTCGCACTTTCACAAGTCTTCGTCGTAATTTTTCAGTGTGGTGTCTCGTTTTCACGATAATAACGATAAATAACAATTTTTTGTTGCTTTGTTTATAGATATCGCTGATAGTCGCTCGTGCACACAAGAACAATCCGTCGTACAGAGAACTTGGTATATATACATGTATATATACTCGCACATTCTCACATGCATAAACGATGTATGCACGAATAATTTATAAAATACACATACATATATTAGATAAATATATTCTTGAATTTCAAAGGACAAAAAAAAAGACTTTTTGCTTTACGAATCACCTTTCCTAAAGTAAATTTTTTTTTTCGTCATATATCACATTTTTTTCAATTTGACAAAGAAATTTTCCATGTCCCGCGTAAGGCACGATTGCGTTTCACATTGATTGTTTTCATTTTTTTGAACGACAATTACAAAAGAAGTAGAATGAAAAAAAGAAATATATCCCATCTCTCGTCACCTGCGAGCGAAAGCTCCACTTAAAAATATCATCATCTCTCACAAGAATACAAATAGTCGTTTCAACATTATATTTTCCTCGCCTTTTTTTCTCTATGCTCTCGCACGCGTTATAGCTTTACTTATAAATATAGTAACAACAAAGTTCAATTCGTATACTCGAAGTTCGCAATAAGCAGTACTCTCTTTGAAATTTGATACTTCGAAAGTGATTAGAAGTTTTATAAATTTTATCTTTTTCGTTAAAATCTACATAATGATAAACTAAAAAATACATACGGATGATTGCACGGAAAAGAGATTTTTTTTTCATTGTTGCTGTTGCCAGTAAGACATTGTTGTGTGAGAAAAAACTGTTTGTTGCCCGACTAATCTCTATTACGCATCTATGGATCATGTCGCGTCGTTAAGAATAACTCGTTAATTAATACAGTTACAGTTATAGACTCTTGTTGGGGGGGTGGCAATAATAAATCGCCTGGATGCTCTCGCGCAGAGCCGAGGATTATTCGCTCCTTGTTCAGTCATTCGGCGATATACAATTACAATTTTCATTAGAACTATATCATATATAATAATATATATACTCTATTATGTAAAACGTTATGGCAATATGTGATTTCATTATGGCTTACGGCTACGACTTATACTCTTACTTTTTTTTTACCTCCTTTTTCTCTCGAATATTTTTTACTTTTATTGTACATTGCCGCCTTGACCCGCCAAGGTTGCAAACAGACTAAGGCACGGGAACCCTATTACATGATTATCATTTTTTTTTCTTATATTTTTTTCGTCATTTTTCTCATGAAAATGTCTCTCATCAACGGATTTTTTTTTCCTCTCCCCCGACGACAAGGAAGAGAGAGAAAAAAACACACCGAGGCTGCCGATCGTGAAAACAGTCGTCGCGTTCAATGAGTATTTTTTTTTACAAAGAAAGAGAAGTAGAAGAAGAAACAACATTGCATCCTTATTAAAAAAAAAATACTTTGTAGTCTCAATTATTATGCTTCGACGCAGCCCGATTATTATTAGCAAAAATACTGTTTATAAGAAAGATATACAATCGCACGCGTTTGTCATTAAGGCACATTAGTTGCAACAAATCCCCTTCCTCGCCCGCGCGCTAGATAGTCGTGGAAAACTTCGGACGAGTACACGCGCGCGCGAGTCGAAGCAGCACCGACAATATTATATTGATACGCTCCTTCCCTGCAATAATAGTGGAAGAGATGTTTCTTTTCTTTTCGGCGTTTGAAAAGGCACATTATACGCCGACGACGTAGAAGTAGAAGAAGAAAATATTAATCGGGATTCGCATAGCCGATTCAGTTTGAAATTGAGGTATAAAAATATCTTTGCTCTCTCTCTCTCTCTCTCTGTCTTTCGCAATAATATATAACTCGCTATGTACATATTTACATATAATTATTATGCGTAATATAGTACGCCTCTAAATTGTGAGTGTGACGCGCTGCTGTCCCCTCCCCGCGCGCATAGAGCTCTAGAATATCACAAAAAAATTTCGATTGCCAAACCTATAATAAATTATTATACCAAAGCGTCGCGCGTCACGGAGAGAAGCGAGGCAATATAACCCCCTTTTTTATTGCAGGTACGTTGGATACCTGACGAAGGCACTCCTCGCTCGTGGGACCTCAAGGTGATAGGGCTGCTGCTGCTGCTGCAGGTAAGGCTGCTGCTGTTGAGGCCTGAAGCTGACGTCGAGAGCGAGGTCGTTGAGGTTGCAAATCTCGTGGCTATTGTTGTTGTTGCCACTGGGCGACGGGGGAGCGGGCTTACTCACTGGATTGTCGAGGTAGGGCTTGAACAGTATGGCGTCCTTCTTGGGCGGCGTGGGCGCCGGTGGAGTCGGCACCGTACTCGACACCGGCTCCGCTTTCGGCTTCACCAGGCACAAAGGCTGCTCCTGCGAGCAGCTCAACTGCTGCTGCGGCTGCTGCTGTTGTTGTTGCGGCGACGAGTAGCAGTAATAAGTTGGTGGCTGCTCTTGACTGCAGCACGACAGAGTGCAGCCGGTTTGGCTGTAGGGTGGCGTTAGAGCGGTGTCCACGTAGCTGTTGGGCGACATCTCGCCGCAGTAGTTGTACTCGACGCCACCGATCCTCAGGTCCACCGGTGTCTCCTCGCTGCTCAAAATCGTCGTCGTCGTCGTCGTCATCGTCGGCGAGGAAAGTAGCTCGCGTTTGATCAGCCACTTGGAGTCGTCGTGATGGTGAGGGGGCATGGCCGGCGAGTGCGAGCCGAGACGCTGACGATTGACGCCGCGGTGCTGCGTCGGGTCCCGCAGATCGCACTCCTGACTGAGCCACTTTTGCACTTGGCGCCGATTGATGTTGAATTTGCGCGCGGTGGCGCGCTGATTCTTCTTGCAGATCTTGTCGGAGTGAAAAGCGTCGAGCACGCGAAGCTTGAAGCGCAACGAGAACGAGCGTCTGCGCGCTAAATCGGCGGCGGCGGCGGCGGCATTGCCGTTAGCGCCAATAGGGTGCTGCTGGAAGCCGGAGCTCGAGTCGGCTTCCTCGCTGTCGGAGCCGGAAGAGCCGGTAGACTCGCGTGGGCTCGGCGGAAGTGACTCCAAGTGGCTCGGCACCGGACTGCTGCTCGCGTCGCTTATTCCACTACTGAACGATGCGTTACAGACCTCGTCGTCCAGTCGCTCCTTCTTCAACAGCTGATGATGATGGTGATGATGAAGATGATGAAACGCCGAATCGGGACTGGCAGGCTCGCGTTTGATCTCGGTTATCATCATGGCCTCGTCCGTCGGCGTGTAATGAACCGCGGGAGGCTGGAAACCGGCGTACTGATACGGCACTGCTGCTGCTGATGCTGTGGCTGCTGCTGGAGGCGGCGCCTGATAGATGAGCTGCGGGTGCGGATAATCGTAATGGTGAGGCTGCGGCAGAAATCGGTAGCCCGTCACGGCGGCGGCGGCGGCGGCAGCGGCGCTCGGCTGCTGCGGCTGAGGTGGTGGGGGCGGCGGTTGCTGCTGCTCGTCGCCGTGCAGTCTGGCGCGACTGGGGTTCAAGGTTGCCGGTTGCTGCTGCTGCTGCTGCTGAAGCGACTGATGCTGCTGTGCAGACTGCTGCTGTTGGGTCGAATCGGGGGATGGGCTACCGGTACTGGTACCACTACTGTCCGCCCCGGACGCGGCACAACAACTTCTCAAACTGTCCTCGCACTGAAGCCACTTTTGTATCTGGCGCCTGTGAATGTTGTACTTGCGAGCTGTGGCGCGTTGATTGCCGCGGCAGTCCAGGTCGTGGCGATACGAGTTGAGAACCTTGAGCTTGAAGGCCGGCGCGAAGATTCGCCTGCTACCCATTACGCCTACGCTCTTGCGAAGATTGCTCTGATGATGAGTTTGCTGCTGCTGCTGCTTAGCGCCGGTTGGACTTCCCTCGGGGGATAGCATCTCGCTAACGCCGTGGGCCATTGGACGCGAAAAAAAAACAAACAAAACTCGGCAAGCGGGGCCTACGCACACACCAGTCGCGTTACACAACTTCGCAGCTTTGCTGTTGCTGCTGCTGCCGGCCGAGAATTATAAAACGCACACGTTCAAAGTGGCGGCTGCGGTGGCTACTCGACGAGAGAGCGAGAGACACGCACACATACGCCGAGTGGCGCCTCTATCAGCTTCTCTCTCACACTACTCTGCTGTTGCTGCTGCTGCGGCTTCTTTCTTGAGGCACTTTTCGTTGCTGCGGCATTGCAATTCTCCCAACTTGCGTATCTCTTTTTCAGGCACTATATGTATCAAGGCACACTGTCGGCCGCGGCGGCTCCACGATAACAGAAAACTGCAAGAGATCGCTGAAATACCGGGAGCGGAGCAGCTCTACTCACGTATACGACAGGCACGGAGAGCGAGAGAGAAAGAGTGAGAGAGACTGGTAGGGAGAGACCAGACGCTCACACCAGTCGACTGATGACTGCGGCTCGGCAATGCCGCCGCCTGTGGGCTGCCTTCGCCAGACTCGCAGGCGGACAGCAGCGGCGCTCTCGTCTCTATCTTTCTCTCTCTAACCAACGCTCGCCAATCGGTCGCTTCTCTCTCTCGCACTGCCGCCTGCTTGGCTAGCTCGCTCGGTTCGGTTTACCCCCACCACTCGCGCTCTCGTCTCTCTCTCTCTCGCTCGCTCACAGTCGCTTATATGCGTCCCCCCGTTTAAGCCGTGTGTTCCAGGAACGAGGCGCTAACACACGCTCAAGCCAGTGCTTCTTTCGGAGCGTAATTTTCCGTCTCGCTCGCGGGCGTAGGCGCCTCTCTTTCTCTCTCTCGCTCGCTCTCCCTGTTGCACACACATACACACACATATGGGCACACACGCATACACACCATGACACTCTCGGGCCCCCGCCGCGAAATGGCGTCGAGCGTGAAACAGAGAGGGAGCGAGAGAGTTGATACGTTTGTAAGTGTATGTGTACGCGCGTGTTTGCCCGAGAGAGAGAGAGAGAGAACCGAGTGGGAGAGCAGCAAGTCCCGGCGCCATGTTGTCTGCCCGGATCGGCTCGCTCAGCCAGCGCGGTGCCAGCGCCGTGGATTTTTACGCGCTCCCTACTACTGCTACTACTACTACTACTACTTCTACCACTACTACTACTATACCTACTTATTCTTGTTCGTTACCGTCGTCTTCGTCTTCGTCGTCGTCGTCGTGGTCGCTGTCTTTTAAGCTTCTTCATCCACTTCCCCTGCTATATTGCAGATTTTTCATCTCTTTCTCTCTGCCCGTCTGTGTGTCTTTTACGAATGTGTGTATGACTATTCGGTAAACAACGCGTGGTTTTAAAGAGGTCAGCTTATCGCCAAAGCTATTTAGTCAAAACACTAGAGATTATTGTTTTAAGCTTACGCATCGAGAAACGCCATAACGAGGATTCTTTTTTTCTTCTCGCGTTGAAAAAGAAGGGGGCCTTACATACATATATTCATTGACGCCACGGAATGAGTGAGAGAGAGAGAACGACCAGATTTTTCGATCTCTCACGGAGAACGACTTTTCGGGTGCCTCTTCTTCTCCTCTTTATTGATGAAAATATATATATCGTCGAAGAGATGAGATCGCCGATTTTTATAGCTCGAGGAAGAGAAATTGCGGTTTTTTAGCCGATATACCAAAGTCACGAGAGTGAGAGAGAAAGAGACTTGGAAACATTCGACCAGCTAATTATAGACGCCGATATCGCATGCATGTTGATTACTTGCTTTTTTCCTTTTTTTTCTATATTTGCCGACGACGACGACGACGTCGACGATCATGCTTGAAATAAATATTACGGTGCGCGGGACGAGAATACATCCGCGCGTTGGCGATGTCAAAAAAGCATTGTTATAATTATAAAACTCGGCGAGCGAAGAGGTTCAACTCGAAAATATATCGTGATTGAGCTGCAGCAACGACAAAGCTTCTCGGCTTATTTTTCCTCGTGTACATACATATATGCGTATTAATTCTGTATGATGCCCGTGAATAATTTCGTCGCGGACAGTGAGCGAGAAAGAGAGTGGAAAAAAAAGAAGAAGTTTGCTCGCTCATTCACAAACCCGAATGATAATAAAGTAGCTGGATTTATTGGATTGTCGCGAACAAAAAAGAAAATAAACAAACGCTCCGAAATTCGTGGAAGAGCAGCAAGCAGCGCAAACACAAGTTTTGATTTACGATTGCGTAATAACTCGTATAGCAACAGCAGCAGCCAAGCGCCAGTACCTATAAAAATGATAAAAAAGCTCTCGAAGCATTATCTTCATCATAGCGAGAGAGAACAGACCAAAAAAAATTATATACGTATATAGAAGGCGCCAAGAAGTTACGTGAAAATTTTTGTTTGCATAACAGGTCGAACCTCGTGCATGAGTGTACGTAGTTTATACGCGCGAAATTAAAAGTCTCTCGCGGTGCAATTTTTCAAGGTCCCTTCCCCCTTTGGTGTGTTGCATCGCAGTGGCAAAGAGATTTTTTTCTTCTTCATTGAGAATCGGGTGAGAGAAGCCGCAAGTGTGAGTATCACGTTACTCTCGCTTTACAGTTCGCCCGCTCGCGACGCGATTTAAAAGTTGGCATTTAAAAGCGTTTGAAAATTTAAACTCCCTCTTTACTTTGGCAGCCAAACCAGTAGCAGTAGCAGCAGCATCAACAGCAGCAGCCGCCCCAGGGATCGGCTTTCGATTATGTGTGTGCGCTAGAAAACAAATGGCCCGATCGCCTCCTCGCGTCCGCGTTCTGCTAAACCGATTCGTCTTCTCTCGCTCGCCTAATACTATCGTATCGTGCTTACGCGCACGATATGAGAAATCGAAAAAAAAAGAACCATGACGTTTCTTCTTTTTTCCTTTAACTCGCACGTTAGTCACGTTGTCGAAAGTTATATATTGAAGCAAGTACGCATAGGCATCGAATACGGAGAAATCGTCAGAGCTTCGGCATTTTTTAAGTATCAACTTACAAAACGATGATTGCCCCCCTATTTACTTTTATTTTCGAAGAAGCTCTCGGTTTAACAACTTTCCTGCAACAGTCGTCGTCGTCGTCGCGCGCAAATTCACCACGCTTCTGTGCTACTGATACTCCGAAAGAAATGAAAAAAAATTCCGTCGAAAATCGGAGCATATGTCTCTCCCCTTGCAACCTTATGTCGCGGGCTTTTGAGAAAAATCGTCCGCGCGCATTTGATTTTCCGTAAAGTCACGGCCTATAACACTCTTTCGGCGCATCATCATCGCATCGCAGCGATAATCCGTGGTAGCGCAGCGGCGGCGGCTCGGCATTGAAAAGTAAAACGCTGCCGGCTTACGCAAAATCGTGCCACACATCCGCTCTCTCGTCGTCGTCGTCGTCTCTGTAAAAAAAAAGGCGCTCGCGAGCGGCATTCCGCTAACAAAGCGTGTGGCCGTTCTCTCTCTCTCTCTCTCTCTCTCTCTCTCTCTCTCTCTCTCTCTCTCTCTCTCTCTCTCTCTCTCTCACTAGAGAGAAA
>JAWWMK010001338.1:0-35885 GCA_035047105.1 Galeopsomyia nigrocyanea
TCTCTCTCTCTCTCTCTCTCTCTCTCTCTCTCTCTCTCTCTCTCTCTCTCTCTCTCTCTCTCTCTCTCTCGCTCTCTACATTGGATAGACGTCGAGAGAGAGAGAGAGAGAGAGAAAAAGAGCGCGTGTCTCCCTAATGACGAGCGTGTATCTTAATTATCTGGCATTGTATCTCCTTTTATGCCACATGTGTGTAATTGTCCATATGTATCTTAATTACAATTTTTCTCGTGTCTACGCGCGATCCTATCGATTTGTTTACAAACCTCCCGCCGAGGAGAATTGAACGAAAAAAAAAAAACTACAACAAACCATTTATAAATCGCGAACGATATTCCGCTGTCCATGCACAAGCTGCAGGAAAAACGAACGTTATCGGAAACCACTTGATGCTCGAGTTACAACACGGCGTGTATACCGTATGAACTCGTTATTAGTTCGCGTCTATAACCCAATAATATCAATTACTCTGCGCGAGGGGTTGCGCGAAAAATTAACGATACACTATGCTGCTGCAACACCACGGTAGGCATATCGAATTGCCTCACATATGAAAACTGCGAAGAGAATGAGAGAAAGAGTTGAGTGCAGTGGAAAGCCGAAACCTGGAAAATTGCCAACAATTATAACTTTTATCCTCGCTCGCGTGATACTTTGGTCTTGAATATCCGAAAATATATTGCAGTAAGGGAGAAAATCAGCTGTATGAGAGTTCTCCACCGTTTGAATTAAAAAAACAGCTTCACAAAGATTTAAACAATTTTCGAGATTTTTGATTTAGCAGAAATGAGTTTGACTTGCTTGTAATTTTTATTCTCGCTCGCGTGCTGGGCTTAAATATCCAAAAATACATATAGTAGAAAGGGAGAAAATCAGCTATATAATGACAGCTCTCCATGAATTTGAATTAAAGAACAACTTCACAGAGATTTCAACAATTATCGTGATTTTAGATTTTGCAGAGATGAGCTTCACTTGCTTGTAAGTCATTGGCTATACAGGGATGAGTTTCCGACAGTTGCATCCCATTATGTAAGAAGGAGGTATGCGTAACGAAATTAATGCGCCGCGTGTACACGTGTAAGAGACGCGATTAGCATGCCGCTTCTGTATATATAGTGTCAGTGGGTCGCGCGCGCGAGTGAGAGAGCTGCACAACAATAGGAGGCGCCGTGAGCTAATAGCCAAGCACACTATGCTGTTCGCGTATTATACGCCGCACGGCTGTTGCTGCGTTGCTGCTGCTGCTGTCGATCGGTTGAGCGATGAGGGAAGGTGCTGGTATAGACACACATGCATACGTGTGCGCGTGTGTGTGTATATACACCACCGTGCTGCGCTGTACTCTGTGAGAAAGTAGGTGGTGGTGATTAAACGTTCGCTACACGCGTGTATACTGCCTCGATTGATTGTCTCGTATAACCCTCTGCTGCTGCTGCTGTCTATATATCCTGTGTTTAGTTACGTTTGTTCATTTTCGATAAACAATCGAATGCATCATGCTTACTCGCTGCTACTGTGTGTGCGTGTGTGTGCGTATGCTTAACGTGTCGTGTTTGCTTTTGAGCTTTCAATCATTCAATTCCTATAAGGTAAATATAGACTCCAATTATTATTTCCGTGCTAATAAAATGTCCTCAATGTTAATGTTATAGCGTGAAAAATATTATTTCCTTCATGAATTTTAAAATTCAGGTCGGTGAGTAATGCGCACCATTTATGTAATGTACTTTATACATTACCAAATGTAAAAATAAATTGAGGTCATAAAAAAAGAAGGTTCTTTCGCATACATCTATTCCCGGGGTGAAAAAAAAAGTAAATATGGAAAACGTTAAAAACGGCGAGTCGCCCTATAAGTAAAACTTCAAATTAGATTACGTCGACTTCGTGTGAGCGGCGAAAAAGAAAATGCAGTTGCATAAACATTCGCGTAAGTATCTTAATTAATGAAAAATGAAATGCCGTCGGTCTTTTAATTAATTAATGAATATTCAAACATTGAAAAGAGGAATCCCTCGCGACTATTATCCAACGCGGAGGTAAAAGAAAAAAGCGACTCTTTTGAAAGACCATAGTAATGACTCACTCCGTTAACGCGCTCAATTAACGAGCGCAAGAGTATCGGATCGTTTGGCAGACAAGGAGCGTATTATAAAAAAAAACACGGTCCGAGAAAGAATCCGCAAATCCCACCCGCGACATGAGCAACGCGCGCAAAAAAAAAAAAAAAAAACACTAACTAGCGATAATTAACTTGGTGAAAGAGGAAGGGGCAACGCGAGGTAGCCCGTTGTGTGCAACGATAATGGCGAGTATCGCGCCGTTATACGGAATCGTCCGTTAATTAAAAGCAGATGCAATACACTGCAGGGGATTGACATGAATCGAGTCTTTTCTCTCTCTCTCTCTCTCTCTCTCTCTCTCTCTCTCTCGTGTATGTGTGGGGGCGTCCGCTAATTAAAAGCATTATAACGAATGAGACACGCCGATTGGAGGTTAAAGCATTTTGCAGCAAGCAAGAGAGCCTAGAAAATTCACTCTCCTAAATTTCGCTTTAGCCCCCTCCGGCAGCCTAACACGTAGCCATTATTTTACGCAACGCGTTGCTCGCACCACAGCAGCAGCAGCAGCATGGCGTCGCGCACGGTTGAAATATCAGGCGCGTTACTTTGAATGTGTTCATATTTTGCCTGGCGCGGCGTTGCTGCTACTGCTGCTGGACTGAAATCGTAGCGAGCGGAATTACAGAGAGGATTTCGCACGAGAGAGAGAGAGAGAGAGAGAGAGAGAGAGAGAGAGAGAGAGAGAGAGAGAGAGAGAGAGAGAGAGTGACTTTGTGCTGTCGCGGTAGGAAAACCTCATTACCGTGGGGTTGAATTCTTCGAGGGCTTTCATTTTGCAGATCGAGTTTTACGCTTCTGCACGCGTTCATTCTAAACGGCACTTTGCGCGAAACATTTGATGACAATTAATATCGATAACTCTATGGTCGAGTTTAAAGCGAAAATGCGCATAGGGTAAAAGCCTCGTTGTCGTTGTGCGGGAATTGGAAATGGAAATGGAAAGGCGAGAGCGAGTGAGTGAAAAGAGCACGCGGACACCTCATTTTCGCTTTGCCATTCCACTGTTGCGGGCAAAAGCATAATAACGTCCGGGTGTGCCACGCGTTAAACACGGCATATTCCGCTCTACGAAATATTTTTATTCAGCCGTGAATGCGTAGTAGGAAAATTAGCACGCCGCGCACTCTCAAAGACCTCTGCAGCTCGGCAAAAGCTCTCAAAAGTAAATAAACGGATTCTTCCGTCGTGATGATGAGGCGCCCGGAATTTTCTCTCTCTCTCCCGCCGGCTCTATTGTTTCACTCTTGTGTATATATATATATATACACGCCTCTATACTTACAAAGGAATCTCTTGCTCTTTGGCTACTGATGCTATGGTTTTGTTATTGGGCGTTTCTACTTGTTCCTTGCATTTTGATGATTGAATTGCGCCCTCTCGCGGAATCTCGGCAATTTGAATTCTTCGCTCGCCGAGTTTGTAAACCAGCTCTCGAGGAAATCTTCTTAATTAAATCTTATTTTACCGGCTTTATTGTTATAGTTTCGCTAAATTTGAATATGCTACATTCAAACGAAACGAGTTGGATAAATTTCGTGAAATTACTTTTGTTTCATACGAATAACCTTCGCGAAGATTTTCAATTTGCCTCAATGCTCGCTTTTAAATCAAATTTTTTTTTTATGAATTTTAAAGCCAACTAATTCAAATCTCGAGAGCTCCCAACTAACGAATTATCGGGATTCCGTTATACCCTTTCGCACTCCCCTCTCTATCTTTCTTTTTTTTTTTTTTCATTAGTCTGATCGCAGTGCGCGCCCGCGTGAATTGTAGAAATTCTCTCGGAGCTTGAAAGCGGCAGTGCAGATGGAAGAAAAGGGATCGCGTTTAGCCCAAAAGGAAAAGGCAGCAAGCACTTTCTCTATACTACAACGGCGTCTAATCGTCAATAGAGAGAAAGGGGGGGGGGGATTGATTTCCCGGGCACTCTTATCTCGACTGAAGCTACACTCAACGCAGTAGAGAAGCAGCGAGCAAGCGAGGAATTCGATCAAACGCGCGAGCATCAGACTGCAAGCTTATACGAGAAACTATCTCTCTGGCACTCCACCCTTCGATCACTTTCGCTCCGACGCGCACTGCTGCTGCCGCGTCGCGAGGGGATGATTGGATCGCAACTATTCTATCCGTCATCCAAACAATGACGCGTCATCCGTCAGACGCGCTTGCGAAAGCCCCCGCGTGTCTAAGTGGAAATTGATTTACTTAGGCGCGTGCTGATGCTGCTGCTGCTGCTGCTCCTGTGTCTGTCCCTCGAAATGAGAACTGCGTATGCTAGTGTTTTTCGAGTTCGCACGGCTCTGTCTGTGATGATTAGAAGTGCTTCGATATATATAGTCTCTCGAGTGGGCGAGACCCCTCTAATAAATACGATTTTAATAGAGAAATCATTGGTTGCGGCTAGTTTCCCAAGGATGTTGGGGCTGCTGTATATATGTGATCGATTCTCATGTGGCATTGATTTCTCAATTATTAGTAGGAGATTTGTTGGATTGGATGCACTTCGAGATTAAGCGCGATCATATTTTATTCATGTGTTCGTGAAGCATTGAAAATTTAATTTGTATTCCGATTCGTGCTACAAATGGAACTTTTCAATTACGGTTGCCGCGCGGAACTGAAAATCTTTCCGCTTGCGTCTTTCGCGCAGAACGTGAAATTAATTAACTTCAATTATTTTCAGGTTATTTACGAAAAAGAATAAAGAGAGAGAGAGAGAGAGAGAGAGAGGGAGAAAGCACGGGAAAATAGGAGAAAACAGCACGAAGTGGATGGAAAAGCTGTTGCAGCGACAGTCAGCAGTAGCAGCAGTAGAAGGAGCATTAAAAGCCGGCCTATTGACTTTACGTCAAGAGTTGTCACTTTCAGCTCGTTTTGCCGTGGCCCGTTTAATTTTCCCCGCGGCAACTACGCGGCGCGGCTTGAGCATTGCTGCCGTACGGCGCGGCACATTACATGCACTTCACGAGAAATCGTGCGCCTCGAGGACTTTTCTTATACAGAAGGGCTGCTGCTGTTGCTGCACCTTAGCTCAGCGAAATAGAGCAGCAGCGGAAAATTGCATTTCCCCTTCGCTAGCCGTCCTCGTCGTCGTGCTTGCAAAAAGCGAGCAGAGGGGGAGTAGAGAAAGAGAAAACAGAAAAGATATTAAAATCACGGCAGCTTAAGTAAGTGCATTATGAAAGGACGCGTAAAGGATTCGGCTATTAACGCGTCGAGCAGCTGACGCCCCCGAGCCGTTCGATGAAAGCTCTCGCTTATGCAACGCGACTTAATGAAATTTAAGTCTTCGCATGCACGTGCGCCAGCAGCTAAGTGGGGGGTATATAGAGGCACACGATTCTATCGATTTTCCACGCGGACCGGATATTAAAGGAGTTGTAATAAGCATCGGCGGATACTTGCGCGAGCGCGCTGCTTGGAGAACACACAAGACAAATTTTACGCGAGGGGGAGTATAGCTTGCCAACGATTATCGCACCCCTTACTTCCGGACGCTATGCTGCGTTTTGTTTCAATATTGATTCTTCCGCCTGATTCATCCGAAATTATCGACTTCAGCTTTTTTTTCAGATATAACAAAAAAAAAAGGTTTTTTCCTTTCACCTCTTTTGAATTACACAATACGCTGCTCCGCGGTGTTATCACCAAATTCATTCTAATCAGCGTAAGCCGAAATGCATAAAATCATATCAACGAGAGAGAAAGAGAAAAAAAACACGCGAAAAGTTTAAAAAGCAAACATGAAAATCCAGCTCGTAAAGCAGAGTCCACGGGCGGGGTGAAGAGGAAGGGGCAAAAATGTATTTAGCCGTGGAAAAAAGTGCAGCGCGAGTGTGGGCTGCTCTGCGCGCATTGAATATTGGATCGTCGGCTTGGCGCCGTTTTTCATTCTCTTATTTTCCTTTCACCCTCTCTCTACTCTCTCGGTCCGTTATTAAGCTACGCTCGCTCACGCGCGCGCCTCTGCTCGTCCGCTTTATGCCCGCCGCATTCATTCTTATGAAGAGTAATTGGAATTACGATTATATGCGCGCGCACATCCCCCGCGTTTACTCTCTCTCTCTCTCTCCCCGTGATGCTGTGCGTTGAATCATACGCGTCTGATGGCTTTTTAATTTTTTTATGTGTCTCCTGCCGGCTTTTATCAAAAGCCCTTTTGTTTCATGAAAAAGCCTTTTTTTTGTTGTTGTCTGCCTATTGATAAAATCCAATCGTTAATTAATACACGTGCTCGTTCGTTCAAATCTTCAAACGATATGTACAGCTGAAAAATTAAAACAAGGAAAAAAAATCAGAAAGGAAGAACTGTGAAAATTCATTTGATTCAGTTAGCATTAATGAACACAGTTAACACCTGACTCATTAGTCGAATGATCGCGAGTGCGCGCGAGTGATTTAACTTTTCCGGCTCCTCTTTCCCTCTGGCAACTCTGTCTCTCGCGATTCTTCTTCCTTTTTTTCATACACTCCCTCGTTCCTCACTCTCTGCCTTTCTCCTCTGTTTTTCCCGGAAACTCGCGAAGCGCTTTGTCGTGATTATGCATAACGACGCGTATGAACTAGATACGAGCGCGCGCCACGGTAATCCCCTTTCGCTTACTTGTTCTTTTTTTTTTTTTCTCTATTTTCCGTCATTAATCGGCGTGGAGCTTCGCCATGCGAGAACTTCCCAAAAGGTAATGTCGTTATGGTGTATGTGTGCGTATGCACACGCGTGTAGTGTTGTGCTTTTTAATTAACGCACTTGCGCGTTCAATTTTTTTTTCTCTTTTTTTTCATTCGCCGACTTGTTATGTCTCGAGAGCGCGCGCTTGAATTTTTTCCCGTTGAATAAATTTTTTGATTATTCGTTTCTAGTATTTGTTTTATCGTTCAAGGAAGATGAAACTAGTTTGTTGATTTATTTATGAATGTGCATTTCAAGCGGAAAAATGCTTCACAAATTACCCCGATAATCGTTAAAAGTGCACACACACACACACACACACACACACATTCGCATACACAACTCGAATGAGGGAATATCACTCTATTTATAATAATTATCTTAATGGCTTCTCTGGAAAAATGACTTGCTTGCAGTCTTATCAATGCGTTGAATTCGCATAACGGTGTAAACGTTGAATACCCATTACAAGCGCGCTGTAATCCGCCGCCGCCGACGCCACCACGAGTCTACAAAGCGAATGTCGAATGCAAAAATAAAAAAAAAACAGCCGAATTGAGAGTCGTGAGCGGCACTAAATAATAAGGGGAATCTTTCTCTCTGACTAATGGGTTAAGCGCGCTTATCGAATAAAACTCGAGCGTCTCGCACGCACCGACCGCGCGTCAAAGGAATGCACGAATTCGTTTATTATTATTTTTTTTCTTCGTATATACGCTAAATGCTCGATATTGTAAATCAGGTAGCTTCCAACTTACGTGTTGTTCGTTTTTCGTGCGGGACATGTGTTACTTCTTCTTTTTTTCGGCGCGGGTATCAGAACATTATTCAAATGTCTTGCGTTTTTTTGAGTTTATTGCCGTTCGGGCTTTCGGAACGAATATTTTTGCGAATACGTCACCATTGAGATATCTGTTTTGAAAGTACCTGCCGACGAAAGAAACGAATAACTTGCGATATTTCATAATTATAATTTTACGCGTACGCGGAAAAAAAAATTCGCGAGAAAAAAATGCTCTTCGCTCGGGGAAAACAAAATAATGTTCTAATTAAACTTGCGAAATTGCAACTCGCAAATAAACTCACGGTCCTTCATTTCTCAAAACATAAATCGAGAGCCGAGTCATTAGTATTTACGCTCAGCACTAATTTCGCTCTTGCGAAAAATAAAAAGAAAGCAACGAGAGAATGATCGAATTCCAATGTTGAGTGCAAACGAAGTTCTATAGGATCGAATAGTATAGGCAGCAGAGAAAAAAAACACATACACACAGCGTTTGGACAGTCCAAAAAGGCAGCAGAGATGCGAGAGAGAAAGAGAGAGAGAGCGCGCAGTCGGTTGCATGAATCGCGAAAGAGAAACAGATAAATTCGAATTCAAATGGGCTCTGGTGTTTTTCACAGAGTGTGTGTGCGTGCGTGTGTACGTGTGTGTTGGTTAGTGGCTGTTCGTGCAGGAGCACTATATCAGCTGGCGGGCAGGGAGATTGGTTTCGACGCGGCACGTAGGGTTGGTCCTTATGAGGCGCAGCAGCACCTGCCCCCGGGCTGGATCTTGTTACGGGCGCTCGCTGGAAACTCATTTAGTATCCTCTCTCGCTCGCTCTCTCTCTCTCTCTCTCTCTTGCGCAGATACAGCACCTCTCGCCGGTTAATGATTTCCCTCGAGCGCCACCTAACGCGTCTCTCGAAACAAATCGCATCCCAGATAATCCTTTCGAGCGGGCCGCACTCGCGCGATCGACTTCGATTATGCCATTCGCCATGATAATCACATCGCTGCTTGTAAAAGGCGCGAAGAATTTCGATTTTTTACGCTTCTCGCGCGGTCCGCGCGCCTTAACGAGCTTTCGATTGATGTGCTGCTTACTGCTCCTGCTGCTGCTGCTTCTTCGCGCCAAATAATATATACACTTACATCCGCTACTGATGCGGTTAAGCTGTTATTGATTGAAACGCGCAGCTTTACTTTCTTGCCCGAACTCTCGCGTTCTTCATTTTCAGTTCTATATTTAGCGAGCTTACGAAGTTTATTGCGAGATTGAGAGAGAAAGAGAGAAAAAAAGTACCTCGCTTGCTTCTTCTTTTATTTTTTACAGAGAGAGAGAGAGAGAGAGAGAGTACTGCGAAATTGCTTTTCGATAAAGATGAAAAGCTACTCTAGCTTCACGATCAATCGTCTATTTTCAATCCTTAATTTTACTTGTTCCTCATAGTTTTTTTTTCCTCTCCCACTCACTCTCCTCCCTCTTTGTCAATCATCCTATTCCCAGATAAAAGTATAAAAGCCTTTTCCGTTCATTATTCAGGGAAATGGAGTACAATCGCGAGAGGCTACCTTTTAATTTTACGACCTCTTTTACTGCAGCTTCCAATGACGTACAATCTTTTCAATGATTAAAGCACTTTCGAGATGAAAAAACTTGTTGGCAGCTATAGAAAGCTTTGAATACGAAACCGATCATTTCAGTGCAACAATTATTCAAGAAATATTGTAGGAACTCGAATTTATTCATATTTATTTATAAATGTCATTTGAAACTCAATAATTCTCAACTGCGTCCGTAAGTTTGAAAATAACAAGTACAAAATATGAATAAAAAATGAGAAATCACATATGATTATTTGTTGTCACGGTATATCCTTTCAAAGAGAGAAATGTATTAAAGCCAAAGGGGAGAGAAATATATGTTTATTCGAGTGGGAATCGTGCAAGCAAAGCCACACGAGGTTTCGAACTTTCGTGACTCTCTCGAATTCATCAAACAGAGAAGTCGAAAACGAAGCAGCAGGAGTTTGAAAATCCACCTGTGCGACAAACTCAACCACATCTTGGGGGGGGAGGGGGAGGGGAGAATTCCCCACCCTATCTCTGTGTGACTTTGGAATCGCGGACGCGCGCGTGCAGTAGTTGCTGCGGACGATCGATGGCACTGCGCTGCTGGCGCTGCCGCTGAACGGATATACATACACGCACCCAAAGTCCTATCCGAATTAGAGATGCCAATCAAGTTGACTTACGGGGCGACTCGGAAATTAGCTCAAAGAGAACAACGTTTCCAAGCGTTGGCCCGTAGCTTCCTCTTCCTCTTTAGACCGTCTGCCACACTGCAAACGGTCTCACTGATTATCGACGCTTTATTTCTGGCAAACGATGTCAAAGAAACTCGCACTGCGATAATTTATAGACCGTATAGAAATTTTCACGCGCGATTATACCGATACTCGTTCACTTTTTTCTCTCTCTCACTCTCTCCTTCTCGCCGTTATGGGATTGCGAGGTGATAATACAAAGCGATATACAGTTCTGTATATGTCGAGGCATGCATAGAATATTCCCGATGTATAGCAGCACTTTTTTTTTATCGAGAGAGTTGCATTCAATCGGCCAGTGCACATGCACACATATATGCATATATCCATGCGTAAATACTTGCTCTGCTCTATTTCGCTATTCTGCCTGGACTACTACTACTACTGTGTATTACGATCCTTTTCACTGCGCGGACGATACTCTCTCGCTCTATATATATCAAATAAATGCTCATAAAATTTGATCGGTGCTATATCAATTGGCTTTCAAAAAATTGAAAAGGATCTCGCGGAAGCAGGCTAAAAATTGGCGGGGTAAAAAGCTCGAGAGAAAGATAACTACATATATATCTAACATTCAAGCCGATCACGTAAGTACATACGAAGAAGCGCAGCGTCACCGCGACTATTGAACTTCTGCTGCTGCTGCTGCTACCGCTCGTCTATAGAAAATGAGATAGGAAGGAAGAAGTCGCGTCGAGCTTTTCTGTTCCGTGCTGCATTATACGCGCTCGTTCAGCGCCCATTCACGTGTGGCTTGAATCGCCGTGTGTATATGTGTATGTGTGTATACGTGTGTGGGCGCGTCGTCTCATGCCGCGAGCAACACTACCAGCAAATTCCTTACGAGTGTCCGTGTATGTGTATGTATGTATGTATGTTGACGTTGCTGCTGCCGAGCAACTGCACGCATTGTGAACGGATTTGGGCGGTGGCTTGTCGTTTTGATTGGTCTATTTAAGACTCCGCTTCTTCTGCGAGATGCATTGTGTGTCGTTATTTTCATTGCCATCAAGATGAAGATATACCTATGACAATGTTCTTTTGCTCTCTGCTGCTACCATTGCAGTGCACAATCATCTTTTTATAGAATAAATAAAAATTGTTTGTGAACTTACTTGGATAATGAGATAAGCTTTTTTCATTTAAGTCTCGAGGAAAGTTTTATGGTGATAAAAAATAAATTGAAGATGAAAAAAAAAACATGCTGATTTTCATTCGAAGCACCGTATAGCTAATTATTCAACTTTGCTCCTTGTAAGTAACTCCGATCTCTCGGAAGCTGCGAAAGAGCGCGAGAAGAACGCAGGAAAAGAGCGCAGTTCAATACAAAGTGCAATAAAGAAAAAAAGAAGAAGAAGTAGGAAAAGGTGCTCTTATCTGAAAAGTTGTCGAGTAAAGAGTCCTAAGTCTCGCGGACTAATTGCCAAAGTTTCGCTGCGAATGACTGCTAAATTGTCACCATCGTTTCCAGTTTACTAAACTGTTTAAGAATCATTACTATGCCAGCGTCTCCGTAGGCCATATCTCCTTCGAAAAGTTCCGTGAGCCTCCCGACGACGACGACATAATGAAACGGCAATGTCGCTGTTTTTAAACCTAATTGAGAAGACGTGTTTCTTCTCTCTCTCTCTCTCTCTCTCTCTCTCTCTCTCTCTCTCTCTCTTCCTTTCCCGCGGGATGGGATGAAGAGAAAAACTTTCTTTATCGCTCGCTCGCGCGGGACTCGCTCGCTAATTATGCTCTTGAAATTTTCGCCGCAGCACCTTAACCATGATTGAGACATCTCTGTCCCTCTCTCTCGCTCTGGAACTTTGATAGGCGGTAATTTCGAAAATTGAGGCGCAAAATTAACAGCACAGAGCCGGGACCACACCCTTACACAACCGAATAAACTTTCATTAGAGTTGAATTGTCGCGCTTGCGAGAGACGCATATCAGATCGTTTCGAGGAAAATGAATCGATGATCCCAGAGCACGAAGGTATATAAAAGCACCATACGGCCTGTGCTCTCTTACTCTGCCCCATTGTCGCGTTCTTATACGGCCTTGATTATAAAATATAGCGCGCCATATGCGGCCCTTTTATTGCCGCATCTCGACGAAAATAAAATCGAGAGGAAGGAATCCGCTCGACTCGCAGCGTGGGTCAAGTAGCCGCCGCGGGACGTCGCTGTGGAACGAACTATACGGCGTATAATGTCGAGGGCGACGAATGGCATATACAGTCCGCGATCCCAAGGATGAATCTCAATTATACGAGCAAAAAAAAAATGAGAGCGATTTTTTTGCGCTCGTCTATACACAATGTGAGTAAATTTAGCCGCGTGGGATACATTATGTAAAGACATCGCACGATTTTCGAGCCACATGTTAATGCATATTAATTTGTCGAGGGACTTGCCGGCGCCTTTAATGATGCATCAACGTTGTCAATGTTAATCTGTCACCAAAGTAGCGATGGGAACGCGAATTATTCACTTGAGTTTACTAAACATTTAGTAAACTCGGAGTATTCCATTTATTATTGATATTTCGAATTATCAATTTACAGTGATCTACGTCGTCAGGACAGTAACTATTTTTTTTTACCAAAGCTTTCCCTCGTATGGCAATAATGAATGATTTACGCGGTATTTTTCAATTCGGCAATATCGATGTCCACGCAACCCCCATAGCAATATTTTTTCATGCTCGCGCGAGATTAAAGGTTTAGGGCTTTAAGGGATAGTGCATTTTTCAGCGTTACACAGTCATTCTTTTAATGGAACTTTATTTTCCCGCATTTGCATCGTCGCGCAATGTGTATGCAAATGTTAAGCACCGGCACATAAATAGAAATATGCCAACGGATAAAAAAAAAGATTATTCACACTCGCGTGCGTCTGCGAGAATAATTTTCGCTTTTTTTCGCATTTTTTGTTTTGTTTTTAATTATGAGTGAAATATGAATATTTTGATAAACGGATAAAATGATATTGACGCCTCTTGAATACATATACACGCGTGTATAGAAATATTGGTAAAATAAAATAGTCATATTTGGTTGGCTTCATACGTATAAAAATCCTGCGTATTATTCGAGTGACAAATGTTAAATGATAATTAAAAACTCGTGAATCGCTCGTCAGCGCGTGACGTATGCAGTTAACGGCCGAGTGCTTCATCGTTTTTCCGTCGCTACCCAGTCGTTTGATATAAATTATTAATGCATGGCCTACATCAAAAAACCAGACTCCCGAGGGTTTCGTTTGTTTTTAATGAAAATTAATAATGACTCTTATGAAAGGCTTTTCACGCCTTTTTGCGACGAAATAATGTGGAAAATTATATGCTTGCACACAAAGAATTTTCATTGAAAATTGAACAAATTTTCTCTCCTTTAATTTCAAATAAATTAAAATGTGCGAACAATGAATATTGATTCTCTTTTGAATCAAATATTACAGCTTTTGTCGATTAATTATTTGAGATTAAAGCAACCGTTGAAAATTCGAAATACAAAATCAACATTATTCTTACATTCAAAGTCCGACTCGTCATATCAAACACTGCATATTTTTTCCTAAGCGAAAGCACCTATTCGACATAACAATTCATCAAAACTCCGAAAACTCATTGCAATGAAACGCGCATTAATCGATCATCAAGAGAGAGAAAAAAACCCATTAAAAAAATCAAGCTTTAGCCCCGTTGCTCGCGCGCGAGCGTGCATCGAAAATAAACAGACTAAAAGCCACGCCGTGCCACCTGTCCATACATACACATACACACGCAGCAGTGCATCCGCCGCGTCGCGTAACGCATAGAGAAAAAAAAAAATTTTTTTTTTCGTCGTCGTCGTCGTCCCTCCTCCTCGTCCACGCATGTATATGTGCCGTGAATTTGAGCAGACTAAACGACATCCGCGCGCGTATATGTAAATGCGCGTTCGCGTGCATTAAGCGTGTAATGCACGGAGCTGTGCGTAATATGCGGGCGCACCCCCGCGGGAATATTTAGGTCGACAGCGAAAGGGGTTGGGGTAGGAAAAAAAAGAGAGAAGAGAGTCAGAGTGGGGGTTTGAGAGCAACAGTTTACAGTTCTTTTGACTAACACGAGTTAATGTTCAAAGTTTAGAAAAAGATAGTAGGTATGAGATTTAATGAACTCTTATGTGCTTTTTTTTTGGTGGATGCATGCACACGAATTTTTCATTTCACTAATTAATGGTACAGCCTCGTAAACATGATATGTATCTTAACATTACTCGGTTAATAAGCAGCGTAGATTATGTTAGCACTACATATATACTATTAGGTTACGTCGAAAAAATAAATTTTACAGGAAAATGAAAATTCATAAGGTGGAGTTTCTTCATATGAAACGACAATGATTTATATGTACTTTGAAATTCAAAGCTTTTTGAAATAGCTGTAATCTTTAATAAACTTCTTTTTATTACTTACTTGGTGTCATCAACGCGCATAAAATATTAATTCTAAAAAAACATGTTCATAAAACGTTATTTACCACTTAAAAACACTTTTCAAAATAAATTGTCCTTGGAATTCCAGGTAAAATCCCACCAATCGATTTATACAGTTAGAGCAGTGTAGTATAGCGCAAGCTTTCTCGATTTGCAGTATACGAACAAGAGAGAGAGAGAGAGAGAGAGAGAGAGAGAGACCGCGCGACTGTTAAATCCCCAAAGGAGGCATCTATCAAACAAAGACGTATAACAGTGCGAGGGGGGGGGGGGGAGGGAGAGAGAGAGAGAGAGAGAGAGAGAGAGAGAGAGAGAGAGAGAGAGAGAGAGAGAGAGGTGGCAAAAAACCACACGGTATGCATGAGCATTATCCACGAACTCTATCCCGCGCAAGAAACCTACACCTATTGTATAGTACATACATATAGAAGCAGCCACGTCAAGTAGTATGTGTATCAGGTGTTAATCCTAGGGGGTTTCGCACTCCGGTCTTATTATTTTTTTTTTTGCTCTCTCGTTCTTTCTTTTCATCGTCATCGGCAACGCGACAATTGCTCAGAATCGTAGTGCGTGTTTCACGACAGTTTCCAGTACATATCCTCCGCGGTTTAAATCCAAAAAAAAAAAAAAAAAAAAAAAGATGAGCTCGTGAATTATTTATCGATTTTATATACAGCTGCCGCGTACGCCAGAGGATCGTTTTTTTCTCACTCGTAGGTATATATATTATCCATTTGATGAATATATCCACGCGCGGCTCAACTGGGATTTCAGCAAGTCCCGCAAATAAATACCACGCTTCTAATGCTCTTTCGATATTCGTCGCGCGCATTGTCAATGGGATTTATTCGATGAAGTTCTCGTTATGTAATTCCCCGCTTATAATCCTTATTCTTTCTCTCTCTTTTTTTAAATCTCATTATACGATTATATTACGAGCGATCATTTATTGATGCGCAACCGACTTTATATCCAAAGCTAATTTTCAAGTATAAAACCGACAAGTGCACTCCATAAAACATGAAGTTGGAGATTCGACTCCGTCGAGAAGATAAAAGCTGTAATGGATCTCTTGATTGAACATTCATAATGAGACGGGCGGACTTTTTAGCTGCGAAAGTAAGATTTACTCATTGAAAGTCGTAATATAACTTATTCAGCGCGATCTGCAAAGAGGTACGAGTTCTCTCTCCGCTGAAAGGATGAGTCAGATGGATAATTGATAAGCATTAAAATTTCTCGGCGATGCTATTCGCATAAAAGCACCGGGCAAATTCAATTTTAATCGACATTTATATCGATACTCCTGCCGTTGCTGCCGCCGCCGCCGCCGTCGAGAGTCTTTTGCTTTAATCTTTTAATTAGAGCAAGAATGTCGATAGCGTTCTAGCAACTTGCTACTTAGAAAGGACTCCTCTCTTTTCTCCAGGCTTCTTAATTATGTTGTCCGAGTAATGCTTTTAACGTCATTTTTAGATAATGCTCCCGCAGCTGCTGCTGTTGCTGCTGCGCGTCGCCCACGCACTAAAATTTATAACGGTGTTTTGTCGAAGTTTCACGGCCTCACGGTAGGGCGTTTGTTACCTTTAATAAATATACAGTCTGGGCTACGCAAAGTTATATCTGTAAATTTCGTTTAAAGGACGCGCGCAAGCGACACCCGCATTTACTTAAGGACGTAAGAAACTGCGGAAACTCGAGCTTGCAAGCACTGTTGCAGCAGCGTGCCTCTCGCGACTTCGTTTGTTTTATTTATTGAGCGTGCAGTAACTTTAATATTTCTTGCACTTCTTTGAACTTCCGTCTGCCTTAATTTTGAAATATTACTAATTTTTCAGAATTTACATTTATCACGAATGCAAAAGAAAATGATTCTGAAATGCTCATATCGTTTGTTTTTTCATGCTCATAAAAATGAGAAAGTCAATTGGCCGTAGCGAATTCTTCATCGGCTGATAGATATGTAAATGCAAAAAGCGTTGAAGTCGAAGATTGAAAAAAAAAAGAAGCTGACACGATAATTAAAGGAGATAGATTTTTTCGAAGTAGCGACGTTAAACGCTTAAAAGCGACACTTTAACACTCGAAGATTAAAGCCTAAAAAAGAAAGAAACCACATCAGGTGGAGTCGTTAAATATTCAAGACTCTCTCAAGAAACTCTTCCACTTTGATAATGACTCTTTTATCCATAGCGGCGACGCGCGCACTGCTTGAGAGCTTCGAGGAAGTATATGTAAGAAAAGTAACGGAGTACACGCGCGCGCGGCGTCGCCACCGTCGTGTGTGTTAAATCGCCGACGACGAAACATCTCAATAAAAATCACCACTTTATGCGAATGTAATTCGCGCATCGAAATTTTTGGCCGAGCCAATTGATTTATCGGGCACGAGAACGCGCGTGTATAAGTATAAAGCGGTGTAATATCCCCATCGGCGCCGATAAATTTTCCCGATGCCGCTTATTAAGTTTCCTCGAGGAGATTTAGCAGCGGAGCGCCAAATTAAATCGCGCTCACCGGCAATTAAACGGCGGGCCACCTGCCAAAGCAAAACAAACAGCTACTACCCTACTACGTGGCGGGCGAGAGGCAGAGAGAGAAAAAAAGAGCGAAAAGAGAGAGATCGTAAGAAGAGAGAGAGCGCGAAGAGGCTAATTGTCCGTGCCGCTCGCGCGCGATTATATATGTGACGTTTATTGTTATTACGCGCAGCGGCGTAGCCCCGCTATAATTGAGACATAAAGTTGGGAAGCCCAGTGTGCACGAAGTTTGACCGAGCCAAACTCTCTTTCGCCCCGGGGGGACTCCATATACCAATTGTTGACGCACTGACCCGTGCACGCGACTATACGTAGCTTTTCCTGCCTTTTTTTTCTCTCTCTCTCTCCCTCTCTTTACATATTTGCTTAGGATCGCGCGAAAAAAAAGGAACCGAAAGCGCGGGATATATCAATTTTTTCGTTGCCGAAATATTGACACGAAAATTGTTGCGGCCGGATGATTTACCGAACGAGTTTTTAATCAGCATAAATCCGAACGAAAATATGAATGGAGATAAAAAATGTCCGGTGCGTGATCGCGAGGTAAAAGAGAGTCGCACCGCCGCCGCTGCGGCGGCGGACCAGCGGCACAGGTGGATATATGCGTATACGTACGTTCGGGCGTTAATGCTGATTTATCTTGTTCGACGGTATGTCTCTATTATGAGGCCCGTCCATCGCTCTCTCTCTCTCTCTCTCTCTCTCGACTCTATATAACGGACCTCGAGCCGATACATAAAATTACAATTTGTATTTATAAAGGAAGGAATCTTATTAAGATAACCCCACACGTACATTGCTTTTTCGGCGATTTTTTCTATGCTTTTTTTTTCTTAGTGAGAAGTACGACTATACGTTCAACTTTCCACTGCACGTGAGGATTTACTTCGTAGTAACACGAGATAATTAATCGTTTACATGCTAATTTTTTTTTTGGGTGAAATTCGACTTTCCCATTTTTTTAACACTTCGCTTCGCGGCTACATCTAATTGAGATGCCTAACTTTTCCCTACACGTCTTATATTTACGATCGAAACATTATTCTTTGTTCGAGCATGTATTTGTCAGATGATTATGGGGTCAATGATGTATCTAACGGTGTATGTTGGATGCAAGTCGAGATTTTTTATTCAGGTCGAATGTATTGTTTCAATTTCATTCGATACAGATATAATATAGTTGTTTCGATGGAAAACAAGCATTGAAGACGTTTAAATACCAAAAAAAAAATCTTGATTTCTATAAAGATTTTCGGAAAGTTTCGAAAAATAAAATGAGTTCTACATTTCCCTTCGAGCCATAAGTATCATATGACAACCATTTTTCAATTGCTCGCTGTGCCCATTGAGAAATGAAAAATACTTTCGAAACTGTCAGTATAGAATAACGCAAGAGTTAAGTAATCCATTGGTGTCCATTGTGTGTAGCTGAACAAACAAGAGAAGAGAGAGAAAGAAAAATGCATCGAACAGCCGGACGACACATCGTTTAAACGAGCGTCCACAAGCTATATCGTCTTTCTTATTTAACATTTCGTACGAGTGCGTGCGTAACGACAGTCCCATATCTCTAAGTCCCACGCGGCGCTCAACGCGGGGAATGCCTAATAGAGCCGTGGGACTTTAACACAGTGCCGAGGGTCAAAAACTATACAGTGAGAGAGATCACATATATCTATAGTCGCGCTACACACTTACGCTTTATACTACCTACCACGTTTGAAGTTGAAAATTTGGTTTTCAACCACGCATCTCGTTAACGGCATAATAATGAAGCACTTAAGGAAGAGAGGGCACTCCTCGTCCCTTTCTCCATCTCAGCTGTGTGTCCTTCCAGAAAATTGAGTCACGTGCAGCACAGCAACTATACTACACACCGGCCAATGACATATGCCGCGCAGACAACGACGACCACGACTAACTCTCTTTCATCTTTCATGTATATCCTTCTCGTTTTTTTTTGCTGCGGCTTTGTTTTTCAGTTGTCGTGCCCTTTTGAAGCTTCTGCGCATGCTGCTCCAAATTAGCGCGCGACTGTAAATCATGTGTCGTTTGCCGCGTGCTCCGCTCAGCCGAATTTTTAGTCAAAATTGTTGTGCACGCGGATATAATGAACGCAAAAAATTTTTCGAGCGATATATTGCCTCTCGCGGTTGCTTGTTTTTTTTATTTATTTTTTTGTCTCTTCCCCCCCTACTCGAATCATTAAAATCGCATCTCCCCAAAAGTTGCAGCGTGTGTTCCTTTTCTCTTTTTTTTATTTCGTCACTATAGTTAGATGGTCAGACCCGAGCTAACGGTATATAACACAGCAGATGAAAATCAGTCTTTAAAGCATCAAACGAAAAGAAAAGTTCCCATGACGGCCGTAGCTGCGGCAGCGGCGGCGGCGGCGGCGCATTACTCACGTCACCTACTTTGAATGACACCCGCGGCAGCCTCCCTTTCACGCCGCCGCCGCCGTGCTGCATTCGTCATTAAGTAAAAGTGGGAGGTGATCGTGTTGGATTTTCGGATTCCAGCGTGTGAGCAATGAGCCGGAAAGGACACATGTATATATATAATACGAAAATAGATCGTCATTACGACTTTGGGAAATTTTACGCGCAGTTGGCGATGATTTGTGCGACACGAGATCTCTCCCGCGACGCGCGTATGCGTGTCTGCTTTTTTTTTCTACCTCCAAAAACGAAATTCGGCTTCTGATGTCTAACCAGTTTGCGGCGTATAATGTCTTCTCTTAATAATTTGAAACACTTTTAACTTTGATGAGCCTTTTCGTGCATATAAACTCTCATAAAAACCCCCCACAAAAAGAAGTAAAGATAACGAGTCACCTTTAAATTCTTCAACGATACAAATTTTCGAACATTATATACAACAATCCTCGAACGTAAAAAAAAATATTTTCTCGCCCACTTATTGATAAATCTTATTATTTTCTACGCGAGTCAGAGAAAAAGTACGCAATCTTCGTACAATTTTTGTTCCATCGAGATATCATGTTCTCTCTTACTCACGCGCGCGCCAGATTTAATCAATCTTGTCGATAAGTTTCACACGTCAAGCACAAAAAGCTTAATATCAACCCTTTTGGCTTTTACCCTCGATTCGAAGTACACAGCGCGAAAATCGCACGCTCTAATACACCCCGAACATACGAGGCATGCCTTCAACCCTCTCACGCTTCCACTTGAGAATCTCTCTCTATATATACAAGAGAAAACAAAGGCAAAAGCGAATTAAGGAAGATCTAATATCGCATCGGGTGTAATCTACTTTTTGCGAGCGGCACAGAGGAGGAGTAGAGCGGCAGCGTGAAGGAATAATTGGCTAAACGAATTTGGCCAATGCAATTATTCTTACCCTCCGCAAAAGCTACCGCAAGATGGTGCGGGCTTGAATAGAGAAAGAGAGAGAAAAAAAAGAAGCAGAGAAAAGGTCTTGCTGCCGTGCGCGACGCGGCCAAGTCGAGTGTCATAAAGCAATTAGGCCACAGAGGTATATAGCTGATAGATGCGCGAGTGTAATTAATTTTTTTTCCGCTCGCGGGCGCTCGGCCAAAAGTGATATACACAGTGCGGTTATGGGGCGACGCTTGGTACGAAAAGTTTCGCGTAACACAGATACAACTGCACGCACACGAGAGCTGCAGCGCTGAAAATTGTAATGAGCTTTGAAAAAGCTCCCGGCAGTGTGTCACTCGCACAGTTTGCCAGGCACTTTGCCCGCCTTTTATAAAAGTTATTTCATTTCATACGCTCGGCTCATACATATATATGTGTCTGTGTTGTGAGTGTGTGTACGTACAAACAAGCTTCGGGCTACTTGATTATTAAAAGCGAGTATTTAAATAGACGGGATATATACTAGGTAGAGAGCTTGCAAAGGCTAATGAATAAAGCGAGCAGAGTGTCACGAGGAATTTCATTTGTTACGGCTCTCTGTTACAAAGTGTTTTCGTTTCTACGTACATCAAGGAACATTCTCATTTCTGCTCGTAATTGTCTCGTCAGAGAGCTTTTCTTCTTTTTTTTCCAGTGTTTCGCTGTGTGACCCAGTTTTTACGAGTACTTTGCGTAAAAAAAAGCTCGCAGCTTTAAAATTTTCGTTACATCAAAGTCACTTTCAAAAAAAAAAAATTTTTTTTTTTGCACACACACACACATTTACAAAGAGTGTAATAAAAATTCACTGAAGCACGAGTTCTTTTTTTTTTACCCGCAACACTTGCAGCAGTAAATTCTCCACGTGATGGACGCAGAATATCGAAGGAAAAATCGAACCGTTGAAAAGCTCGAGCAATAATTTAAGAGCATCTGGAAAACGTCGAATTCCGCGGTTCTTTTTCTCTCTCTCTGCGCGCGAAATGCCGATAAGCTTTTGCGGAAAGCTTCGCGAGCACGCGACTATCTCAGCACGGCTAATCTGGTAAATAATGAGACACTGGAATTAGTAGCTGCGCGAGCTTTCTTTTCCTCCGCGCCCAGGTTTCTCCTTCCTTTTTTTTTACTTTCTTTTATTCACCTACTTTGTTATCATTGTATTTTTTCTCTATCTTGCCGCTATACGACGACGACGACGGCAGCGGCAGCGGGAGAAGATTCACGAGCAAGCTCCTCTTTTCGTTGGCGATTTCATTTTCTAGCTTGAGCGCAGCCGAATTTATGTAACGACTCTCCTCCTCGCCGAAAAAGGATTTCAACGGAATGAAAATCCACAGAGCGAAATTTAAAGTTTCAACCGAAAGTAAAAGGCAGGTGGCAGCAGCAGCTTCTCTCATAATTTTCTTCTTCGCTGCTATATATTGAAAACCAGTTTTCTCTCTGCACGCTCGTTGCACTCGATTCGAACAACAGATCGTATATATTTTTAGGCGAGCGTCAAGGACTTATACTCTCGCGTGGAATATGAATAAAAAAAGAAATATCGCGAGACGCGGTAAATGCGAAGTGACCGTTGATATGTAAATTCTTAATATCGAGGGCTATACATAACAAGTACAGCAGCAGCACGCGAAAGAGAGAAATACCGGTCGCGAAAAGTCGGCATGAAATTGAACGCCCGGATAAAGGAGAAAGAGAGCGAGATATATATAAACGCATTATGCGCTGAGAAATCAGTTGGAGCTCCTGACAGGTGTGCGCGAGAGCGAGGGTACAATGCTTCGAGAACGCGCGCGCGCGCCCGAAATATATATGCATTGCGTGTCAATTCCGTGTGCTTCTCCCCCCCCCCCCGCCCTTCTCCCCCTATACATACTATACACTCTCCGCGAAGGAGATCGAACGCATAAGTAAGCCCGAAAAAGGCTTTTGCAAATCGAGTTTGGAAGCCTCCGGCGCGACGTCGGAGACGACGAGTTTTCAAGTATCCTCGATATATAATACGAGTACACGTATGTATACGTATGATCCAATTAAGCAATAAATGCATTATAAACGTTATTATTTGATATATTTTATCAATTTGATCTGCCACGTTAAACTTGTTATAATTTTCATTTAAAAAAGCAACGAATTGACGTATTTTTTATCAATCGTATGTTGAACAAAAAAAAAGCGAGCTTGGCTAAATTTCATATATCGAGATAAGTGGGGGAGGAGTTCGGAGAAGTACAACGTGCGGTTAGGATTGGACGGTAGCTTCCGGCCGACTCGCACTGCACACACACAAACACATACACACACACACACACACACACACACACACACACACACACACACACACACACACACTATAACTATATACTCCTTTTTTTTTCTCGCGCGCGCGCTTACTTGTCGTTCCGCGTGTTGAATTTTTCGACATGCAAATTTTACAAGGCAGCTCGTGCCAGCCAGCCAGCCAGTACATTAATTGTGCCCCTACCGGGGTGCCGTTTGCGACACCTGCTCCTGGCTTAAAAAAAAGAGAGAGAAAGAAACACAACGAGAGCAAGTCCTCTGGCTATCTACACGCTTATTTCTTTCTTTTTTTTTGTTTAAGCGAGTCTTTTGTATACATACGCGCGGTACGTGGAAAGAGAAAGAGAAAAAAAAACGGTTTTGTCGTCTTTTGAGGAGTGGTCTTGATTTACTGACTCGTTTGGACATTCTAATTTTTTTTTTGGTGGCGATTTATATATATATAAAAGCCAGGCAGCTGCTGCCTCCGTGCGGAAATATTTTTCAATGCATATTTTTCAAGGTGTTTTGATGTGTTTGTTAAGGAATCTCACTCCTATCTCGATTAAAAAGTCTAATTTCAAAATCGAATCTCGGCCGATGATGAGTTTTTTCTCTCGTTTATCGGGCGTAAAGTTCGTCGCTTCGACGAGATATTCATAGAAAGAGAAAAAATGTGCCGCCGAAGATCATGAATATTTTTTCTCCGAAGATTGAGTTATTTAGTATCGATGATGAGTTTGATTTGCATTCGATTAACCGGAGAAGATTAATTTTTCCGATACTGCGTATTTCCGTTGAACGTTAGTTTATACTATGAGCATGTAGTTTGAGTGTTTACAAAAAGGATCTATAGGCAGGCATTGACGTTGCGACTACAGGCCGACGATCAAAAGGTGAAAAGCCGATACTAGCAGGCTTAACTTGCACGCAGGAAGGTTCAATCCTGTTTGCGATTAGCCGTGATAATTCGGCTTTCCGGGAGGGAGGGTGGTAGAGCTTGCAAGTTCCATAGAAAAGCCATCGTATGGGGAGGATGTAGAGTCGAGTTGGTCTATTAGCGAGGGATTGTCCGTTATATAGGTGCACAGACATTTGAGAGAGAGAGAGAGAGAGAGAGAGAGAAAGAGCTGCGGGCAACATTCGCTTGGCTGCTTAATCTCGGCTAATTGCCGGTGATGCTGCTTTGAGGCTTGCCTAGAGAGAGACAGAGAGAAAGCGTGCGTGCACTCAGTCGCATTATGAGAATTGCATCTCGCAAGAGAACGCACCCGCGCGCGCGGTTCTCTCTCCTCTCTCTACATCGCCGGGGATTATTGCTTTTGGCTGTATCTGCTCGGCTCTCGCGGTGCTGCCTGCACGCGCAATTTCGGTTCTCCAAGTGCTGCTTGCTACTATCCTCGACGGCTTGTTTGCCGCCGGATTGCACCTAATGGAGGCTTTTGGCCCTTTGTTTGAGGCTTTTCGTTTCCACTACTTACGCCTTTGCTGCCGCTGCCGTTGTCTGTGTACTCCGCGCTCGCACGGCGCGGAATGCCAGTGTGCTTCAAACTTTGCTTATTCAACTAGCTCTGACTACTCTCGAAAATTCGAGAGAGAGAGAGAGAGAGAAAAAGTAAAAATTGAAAAGCTTTCATCGGCTCGCCTTTCCTAGAGGCTATTGTTTGCCATTCTTGTTTGCAATGTTGAGTGGCTTGGCGCCAATTATTCGTATTACGAATTGGCAATTGGTGTAAGATACAATAAAATAAAGAGCAACCGCACTGTATTTGCAAATGAAAAGCATAACGCGCGTCCTTCGAAAAGAGAAATTGTCATGCGAGAATAATGAGATTCCAGCGTCATATATATCCCACGATTTCACGTAAAACCGCGCATGAATTTCCATAGACTGCGTCAACGTCGTAGCGATTTCACTTTTCTGGAAAAGCCATATATGCAATGTATACGTATAGAAACACGCACGCACGCGAGGCTCTTACGAGACAAAAGGAGCGATAGTCGACGTGCGAATTTGAAATGGTGGCAAGCTTCGCGAGATCCTCCGCATGCTATATAACAATGCAGCTTTTTTTTCTTCTTCTTCTTCTTCTTCTTGACACATTTTTATCGCTGGTTCTGATACAATGGGACTGTTTTTCTTCTCGTTCCCATAGCGAAATAATAAAATTGCACGCGAGACAAAGATTCGCAATTAGATGATCAGCGAGTTCGTTACCGATTCGCGATCGTGATAAGCCGGGGCATCGTATAGCTCGCGGCTTCCTTCGAATGAGCGTTAAAACTTCTTTTTTTCCTTCGTTTTATGGCTGCCAACTTGGTAGCTTAATTCCGATAAAAATTAATGTGCAAGTCACGCGTCAGTCATTGTGTAGGTGTAGAAGTGTACGTGCATACATATATACATTTGGCAAAATCAGGTTGCTAGGTGGCATGCCACGCTATAAACCCTCATGCGCACTGCGCACACGGTATACACAATATCGCTTTCGAGGAATTTGACTTGCATTGGGGTTATATGTAGGAGCTACTGCGATATTTACAGTAGTATATATAGTGTATGTGCATAATCATCTATCTTTCATCGAACACTAAAGCCACTCTTTATGTTCGCTTTTAGCCGGGCAGGGCGCATAAAATGCTGCAGATAGCGCGCCGCAAAAACACACATAGGCTTTCGTGACGATAACTCATCCAAAACAAAAAAGAAAGAAAGAGAGAGGGAGAAAAAAGGCATACAAGTCGCGACGACGAGGTGAAAGAGGTAAAAAAAAACGAAGGCAATAGGGCCGCTCAAGTCGTTTACCTAGTTGCGAACTGAAAACGCCACCTGATAATAACTGTATCAGCTTGGAAAAAAAAAAGTTCACCGTAATTGCGCTCAAGCTCGCGATCTCGCATCAATGCACCTCTAGCTCGAAAATTTTGTATAAAGCAAAATGCTTGTACGAACATTAATGCTATATAAGTTCGCTAGAAAATCCCGAGAGATAATGTAGCAGCAGCAGCAGCTGGATTGAGGGTGCAATCATTTGTTGGCGTGCACGCGCGGTGTCATCGAGCGATAGGGAAAAGCCGCGGGGTAAATATGCGATAAGTCGGCGTCCGCTTATAAATCCAGCGGCGCTCACGGTGACAGGTCACGCAGCCGCCACCGCGGCAGCGGCAGTAAGCGCAGTAACTCCTTCGGCGCGTCGCGCACATTACTGCTGACTTGCTGCAATTGATCCGCTAAATAAAGCGGCCCGGCTGTGGCATAAACCCTCCCACGAGTGCACGTGATACACCTCTAGTCCCTCTCTCTCTTTCTCTCTCTCTCTCTCACTATTGTATGTTGCGCACAGCCTGTGTGTATACGTATATGTACGTGTACTAGTTTAGCAGTGAATTGTTGGGCTGGCAGGGATCTAAAGCTACGAGTTTATTTAACAATGCAGCTACGCTGAATTTCGTTTTATACGATCTAACTATACGGCACACGCGTGTGCTGTAATGAGTTACATCGTGCGTGCTACATCTCAATTGTCGTGCTTTTGAAAACGAGGGCTGCATTGGTTCTTTTTGAAAAAAAAAAAAAAAAAACAAAACGGGCGAACAAACGACCGTGTTTATCGGACTGCAAATGTTGCGACGTTTATAAGGAATTATGGGATATGTTTAGGGTTTGATGGTTTTTTAAATAACTTCGGCGTAGACTATTTATTATATACAGTTCTGATTCTACGCAAGGGATAAATCGAGCACATGCAATTTCATTGCACTCCAAAAATTGCTAAATCAAATTGGATACAGACAGTATTTCACTTCAATTATTCGATTATTAATGACTGTTGTAAAAAAAATTTTCGGTGCGAGTCTTTGCAAATGAAGCAACTAAATAAAACTGTATAACAATGCGAACTTTCGCCGTGAAAGGGGGGGGGGGGGGGGAAGCAAGTCTTACAATGTGAAAACTTTGGAGAGTGCAAAAAAGGACGATAGAAAGCAAAATGAAAAGCCGAGTGCTACAAATGTGCGTTGGCTGCAGGTTCTTTACTAGGTCATCTCGTAACTTAAAACACTCTATTTACTCGCAAAAGGACTCCCGCGCGCTTTTCTTCTCTTACTTCACTTTAATTAACACGAAGGGACAGCGCGCGCCGTCTTCGGAAGATTCTCACTGACACTTCCGACTCGAATTAGCTACGGGGCGTGCGCCAGTGTAGAAAAATAAGGAAAAAAAAAGAAGAAAAGCTTTTGGTCTTTGAGCGACAAGTGATCCATCCTCTCTCTCTTTTCCCGTTACACTTTGGCCGCGATCCACTGGTGAAAAGCAGCTGAATTCATTTTCTTTATACTCGTACATTATGTAAAACGCTTTTGAAATAGTGCCTCGGAAGACGTTGCTGAATAACTAATTTCCAAGTGACGCGCTCTTTCGAGAGAGAGAGAGAGAGAGAGAGAGAGAGAGAGAGAGAGAGAGAGAGAGAGAGAGAGAGGTAGAAGACGCCAATGGCTCTCATTTGTGAGTGCGCCAAAGCGGAATGGACTCTCCGCGCGGCAATTTGCGAGAATTTAATTTTCCTAATGGAAATTTCGCTAATTCAATACCCCGCGCTCATTAATTCGCAGTGGGGCTTAATGATTATTATTTCGTGCAATTAGCCATACTCTCGCGGCTTTGTAGCGAAAGAAAGAGAAAAAAAAACGGCGGCCGCTCGCACTTGGTGAAATTACACGTGGCGGTGGGCCGCAAGTACAATTACACATCGTCGAATTGGAGAGAGAATGAGCACGATATCAAAGCAGCCAATATTAGCATTTGCGACGTCGCTCGCGTCGTCGCGCTAACGAAAATAGAGTCTAGCTCGTAGCTATTAATTATAAGCCTCTGTACAACAGTAACCGACACTCCGCGGGTAAATACTCATTACGCGTCCTCTCGTACGCACATATACGGACACGTACACGTACTACTTGCGTACAGAGAACGTTGCAGCGTCGACGTGAAATCCCATTAATAATTATCGAGAGAGAGAGAGAGAGAGAGAGAGAGAGAGAGAGAGAGAGAGAGAGAGAGAACATCGAACGTCCGCGGCTTTGTGCTCCGCGCGATGCACCGAAAACAATGGCGATAAATAAAAGTGCGTTAATTAATCATCCTATACATCGGGCGGCAGACAGTTGGCCGAACATTTGCGGCTTATACGCAGGTTTTAAATTCGCCATGCTAATGAGAGAGAGAGAGAGAGAGAGAGAGAGAGAGATTATCCTTGAATTCTTTGGATTATATGCGGGGGGATTATACTTTATGGCATGTACAAAAGGGCAACCGCACCATGCCAGCGAACACATAATCGATTGCCGATGCATTATAGGCAGGTACTTGCTGGTGATTCGATTGATGAATGTCGGTTTACGCCACGCGCGCGCGCGCATGGAGATATGACGGGGAGAGAGATGTATAATGGCTGTTGTAAGCGCCAACTTGATTCTGGGGTTTACTTCCCCGAGAAGGCGAGGGGGGAAAAGATGCAATTTTCAATGCTTAACTGCCCTATAGCTGCGGTTAGAATTAGCCTGTTAATCATTATTACTCATCTGCCACTGACTCGCGTGCTGTGTTTCTCGTGATTGATGCGATTGATTATCGCGCTCGGACGTGAAAATCTTTTACAAAATTGTGCTGTTACGATTTTGACCTATAGTAGAATATTATTACTTGAAAACTTTTAATACGTGACGTTGACGCTGACGGATAGAATGTATCGTGTAATCTCGACGAACCACAAAAAATTTGGTTATAAACACGGTTGCGAGGTACGACGGCGAAAAGTTTTTTAATAAAACTTTTTTTGCCCATTGACAACGCTATTCGTAAATCCTATACATGATACGAATAACAGAAAAAAAGTTTAGTCACGTCATAAATTTTTCTAATGAAAAAAAAGCGAGTCCGCGTGTATTCATGAGAGTTTTGAACTAACCTAGATTCTGTTGCAGGACCACTTCAATGATGAGTGAGAAAAAAAAAAATTATTCGCGAGCGTATACAAGGTCGTTCTTTCGCCTTTATACGACACTCTGTACATCGGTGCCTGCTTCGCTCGCACTCGTGTCCGAACTTTTTTCATATTTTTTTTCCGTCCATTTTTTTGCACTAATAACGTCATACGGAATTGCGATCCCCCCCGAGCAGCAGCGTCCACTACATTGAATTCGGCCATTCTTCGGCCAACAACGCCTCGCTCAAGGTTTATATGGAAATTTATGCTAAACAATTCGGCCGTGCGATTACGCTTCAAATTTTTACATAACAATGGACGTTTTTGATCCAACACTGAAAAATAAAAATGCTCGCTCGACCATATTCTCGATAGATAGCCGAGCGGTTCGCAATTTTTTTTTTCGTTACGTTACTCGCGCAAATGAAAATGATGATCCCTCGACGAATAAAAAAAAAGGAAAAAAAAAATAGCTTCCCTCGTGTCGATTCATGCGGCTTTTTATTATCTGACCAAGCGGTAGCAGCAGCAGCAGCAGCGGGGAAAATGTTGGCGTTCGTGGAAATACAAAAGCTGCCTGTCAAAATGGTTGACAGCTTGGCGCTGAGCACGCGGGGCGGCAAAATGTCTTAACGAGCGTTTGCGCGATTGTGCGTGCATCTGTGCGTGTGCGACTTGGGTGTCACTGACAGCACAGTACTGGTAACCATAGATGCACGCGCCAGATTAGCTTTTTCTGGGGGATAAGAAAGAGAGAATTTATTGATTGATTGGACCGAGAGAGAGAGAAAAAGAGAGAGAGTGCTTATTAAAGTCGACGAGACGAAAGTCGAGCCTCTCTCTCTCTCTCTATCCCACGATCGCAAGCTATATAGTAACCAGGAAGTGAACTGCGAACAATCGATGAAGCATTGCACACGCACCTTCTATCCCTCCTCCTATTATACATCTCTCGCAGTCGACTAATAAGGCTCGAGCATCGCATATAGTCGCCATTGTGCGTCGCTCCGGCCATTGCTTATTTATCGCGGCTTCATGACAAAACTTTTCTTATCTTTCTCTCGGGAATACGCTCGGAGCGGAGTGAATGATAAAAAAAAGAGAAAGAGAGAGAGAGAGAGAGAGAGAGAGAGAGAGAAATGACGCGCTAAGTCGCAGATTAGCGCCAAGGGGTATGAATGAAGGGTTTGCTGCTAACTCTGCTGCTGTGCGGGGACCCGCAGTTGATAAAATTATCCGGTGTGGCTCTCTTCGCGCGAAAGTGAAAAATTTTCTCTCGCTTCTTTTTTTTTTTTGCCTTCTCTCTTTGCTCGCCAAAAACTTTTCCGTGCAGATAAGGCGCGCTCGGTTTTAATTCCGCACGAATTTCGGCTATGAAAGCTTTTATCACGCTCATTTCGAGCGTATATTAATTACACACACACGGAATGCGCGTATGTGTATGCATAAATCATCTCAACGCCGTCGCCACCGCCGCCGTATGCAGGTAATATATACGCTATTCAGTGTATTTGATGCATAACTAAATCATATCCTGTCTGTGGGTATGTATTGGTTATCATCGTCATCAGCTTTGTGCGAAATTAATGCGCTCTTTTTTTTTCTTTTCTCGTGGCGGCGGGCAGAGTGTGCAGCGGCAGCAGAGGCGACATTTGGACGACGCGATAATACGCCACGTCAAATAGCCATGACAGAATCATTATTTAATAAAGCCTCTGTCTCTTGCTGCGCGTATATATGCGTTATGCGCGCTTTCCACACATAAGCGCCATACACAGCCGGTGTATGTGCTCTTGATATATACCCAAAACGCAATAACAATGATTTAATCATATAAGCGGTTTATGGGGGCGTGTACATTACGCGACAGCTTTACAGTCCAGATTCCACAGTGCGTTTGTAAATTCATGCTTTCTCTCTCTCTCTCTCTCTCTCTCTCTCTCTCTCTCTCTCTCTCTCTCTCTCTTTCTCTCTCTCCGCCCGTAACTGATATTATATAGCATTGCCCAGCCGCTTGCGCTGTGTATAGGTACGTGTAACGCAGCCGTTATTGTTATTATTTTTCAATGCCCTATCTCTGTCCATTTTGCCGTATTTACCATTGTATATCGGAAATCGTACGTTATACTTTTTCGTTTAATGCCGGATTTCGCGTTTTCGCTTTTGTACTCCCCCTTTTTTTTATCATTCCAATGAAAACTGAACGCGTTGTAAAAATTTTTAAACATGCAGAAATTATGGATATATATATTTTTTCGACTATTCAAAAATTGTGAAAGTCAACTCGACGAAAGTACGAGGAAAGAATTTAACGATTGATTCCGTTAAAATTTTTTTTTTCCAATTTTCAGGGAGACGGGGGAGCTACGAGACGTCGAGCCGGCTAGCACTTCAATATGGAAGGAAACTTGTGACTTTTCACTCGTAAGCCTCGAGATTACCAAGTTGCGCTGCGAGAGAGAGAGAGAAGATGGGACGAAAGCGGGATGGACTCGGCCGCATGCTATATATAGGTATATATAAATGGAGGGTAGCAGAGAGAGACCAAGTGAATCCTCGTCCCCAGGAGTTTCTGGAGCAAGAGCGAAAGCTAGAGAGCTCGCGCAGGAAGGAACATCTGTTCGATCAGCGGAAGTACTAGTTGGGTTAGTTTAGTCGCTGATCGAGTTAGTGTAGTTACGAGTAGAGAGAGAGAGAGAGAGGCTGTGTGCGGCTATGCTGCGATGACAAATAGCAGATGAGCCATCGGGATTCGGCGCACGTACGTCGTCCTCTCTCCCTTTGGCAAACGCAAGCCCGCGCGCGCAGGAGAGAGGCTTCAAGGCTTTGCTGATTTAATGCTGCCGCGTTTGATCCGATATTCTTTACAAAGTTTGCCGCTATCTCGCTCTCTCTCTCTCTCTTGCAACTTTTACATTTAATTCTATATGTACATCAGGCTACGCGGCCTAACTTTGCTTTCCGCCGAATGAGGAATCGCAAAGAGAAGCGATTATCGCGTGCGTGTGCGAGACGACGGAGAGAGAGCTTGAGAGAGCGAGCAGTAAGGTGTGTAGGTACCAAGGACTATATATACGTGCGAGTAAACGGGAAAGGGATGTTGGCCGAGTGATGCATTGCCGAGCTGGGATTGCGGTTTGAGTGTTTGCCCTTGTTATCAGCATTTGTTTTGGCAGCATTGCCTCTCTCTCACACCCAAAATGCCAACTAATGAAAATATACACCGACTTATCACTCCTATAAATTCTCATAAGCTACATAGTATTTTCTTTATCTATACAACTGTTACTCGATAAATATCGATGATGAAAATGATGTTCCTTTTTCTTTGCTTCAGGGAACTTTGTGCTTGTAAGTGATTGTTATTCTCGATAAAAGCTTCTTTTATGGTCGCGATGTAGTTTGCTAAGAAGATTTTCCATCGACGACGACGAGAGAGAAAGAGAGAAGAGATTTCCAGCCTGGAGTAGTGCATGAAAAATTGATTATCCATTGTGGTCGATCGATCGATAGAGGTGAGAGCTGTGCAATGGCCCGCAGAGAAATACTCGACAGTCTGCGAGACCATCTAATAAAATACCGAGGCCTCGAGCGCTGCCCAAGTATTTAAAGAATATCGTCGTTCGCTGCAGCGGCCACGGCCGGCAAATTAAAATTCTTCTTTTAAATCAAGTTTCCGGAGTTCCGCTCTGCTCTCTTTCTCTCACTGAGCGCGCGCGCGCGCGGATAAAGTTTCTTTATTACGATACAGAGTCGAAAGTCTAGCCGAGGGTGAACTAAAAAAAGAAAAGTAGAACAAGTTATTCCCGTATTTTTTTTACGCCCGCGTGCATAAAAGTTGGCGAAAAATTTGCATGGAAACAATTTTTTTATTCACGACCGAGAGGACTGCATGAAGCATCTTCTTCTTCTTCTTCTTCTTCGAGACGAGACCAGACCAGACGACGAGACGACTACTTCTCTCGCTCTCGCTCAAACGAAATTGTTTGCATCATTCTCCGAGTGCATCTTCTCCCTCTCTCGCGGCCAACACATTTTACGCAGATATGCTGGATTAGCTTTGCAACTTGAGTTTTGCAGTTATGCCAAGAGTGCACGCTTGCCTGCCATTTTATGAAAAGAATGATGAAAATATTTTCCATCTGGCTTTAGATACTTCTGCGAAATTATTTCACTCGGCTTCCTTACCGCTGGTAGTTTCTTTGTTTCTTTTTTTTTTTTCAAATTAAATTTAACTTTTTTTCTCTCGCGTTTAAATAAAAATTTCTTCTTGACGTCACTCTACAATATTTCACATTTTACTCCATCCATTTCCAAAACAATCCCTTTTCCGTTACGAAACGAGTCGCAGAAAGTCAGAGCTAGCCGTCTCATAACTGGGAAAAGGCCCTCAAGGATACTCGGCAGCCAAAATAAAGCTGTAAGCTCCTTGGCAGAGAGGAGAGTATAGAGAGAGGGAGAGAGAGAGAGAGCTTGCATGCAAGCAAGCAAGCAAAAAGCTGCAAGTAGTACGAAGATGGTCTGCGAGAGCGAGTTTTCCCGATGCCCGCGGCACACAACTGCGAGAAATCTGCTCTGCGGTGGAACTTGAAAAAACATTGGAGACGAAACAATTTTCGCGCTTAGGTACCAGAGCGCTCCGCTGATGTCCCCGAAGGCGAAGTAGTATATATACGTATTGCTCCATCCTTTTGTCAGCGCCAACGATGAAAATAAGAGAAAGAGAGAGAGAGAGAGAGAGAGAGAGAGAGAGAGAGAGAGATCAGCTCCAAGCCGTTGAAATTGTTTTTTCCGGAGCAGTAAGTCTAGACATCACGCAGCTTGTAAGAGCTTTTAATGACGTATACGCAGTCAGAGCTGTAATGGAAAAGTCGTGAAATTTTCATTTCTTCTCGTTGCTTTTCCCGGACGTCGTTCACGTTGTGTATCGAGTTGCAGCAAATTATTCACCAAGGATACATTTTTTAGGAGCTTTGTATAAAAGTTGATGGCGCACAATAAAACACGCATCACGCAGAAGTGTCAGTTACGACAGAACGTAAATTTGCAGCGAGCATTTATGCCACGTATACATAAACATTCACCAGTCATTACTGTCCGTCGAAAAATAAAAAAAGAAGTTCGAAACGCAAGCTCTCGTTTATTTCCATTTTATAGAAAAGAGAGAAAAAAGAAAGAGAAAAGCGCACCTCCACGGCAAAAGGAAAGCGAGCATCCAACGTATAACTGACTTCTGCGAAGCAAACAAGATCAGTAGAAGCTTAACAAACTAAACACATGGTTCTCCGACAAGAGAGAGTCTCATTGACACGCGACATTAAAGCGCGCGTTCGGATATATACGGACGCATACATACACACGTGCAATAGAGCGTCAATCGAGAAAGCTCGACAACATTCGTTTTTTTTTTTAGCTGTTGTATCTGCCTCGTGTCGCTGCGTTTTCTTATTATACTAATTTAAAAGCCTCTCTCGCTCGGCTCCCAAGCAACAGCAGCAGCAACAGCAGCAATGTATATATAAGAGAAAAAAAAAAGAAAGAAAGGAAGAAGAAGAAGAGCGGTGGCGGCGGCGGCGGCAGCAGCATACAGAAGGGATATAAGGTAAATTGCGTTCGCGCGCTTATTCACGAGTCGAGACTCGTTAGCCTGCAGCGACGGGGCGGAATGTCCTTATAAACGAGCGGACGGATTGTGTCGCGCGAGAAGAAATAATTCAGCTTGGGGCTTTTAATTAATACGTATAGAGCAGAAGAGAGAGAGAGAGAGAGAGAGAGAGAGAGAGAAGCTCAATTCGCGCTCATCGATTCTTGAAAACTTGCTCAACCATTAACGTCTCTCACGCAGCAAGAGGATGCGTATATAGCACATAACACAGAAGAGAGCGAGAGAGAGAGCCGCTCGCTATATAGGTACGTGACAGTGACACATATAGCCGGCTAAGCAAACAATACATCGCTCGAGGGCGCCTTAATTACACTGGCTGTGCGCGCGCGTACGAGAGAGAGCTTTTTTTTTACTTTTTATACCGTAGCAGCAGCAACTCCACGGGTTATATACACTTTTCGAGACTCGCGCGCATATATATAGTAACAACAGACAAGAAGGACGAGCGGGCGTTAGTCGTTACACATATACGCACATTGCTTGCCTGCCTGCTTCTATTCTTCAGCCCCAGCACACTCCTTCTTCTTTTACGTGTTTCTCTCATTTTTTTTTTCCTTCCGCTGTATAGCTCTGCTGCTGCTGACCCGGCGCATATACACACCGCTTCGCTATTAATCTTCAGCGTGCGGAAAGTCCGTTTTTGTTTTCCAGACCTTTGCAGCACTGTGCACGCGCGCTCGCGCAGCCTGAATAGCCTGTTAAGAAGTGTATCTTTCGTTTTGCCCAACATACGAGTGAGAGAGATATAGAAGTTTACTATATACGCGTTGCTGTTGCTGCTGCTACCTCGCTGATTATAATTTGTTTCGCGGAAAGACTTTCGTGATACGCGCCTGTGTTTCTCTCTCTCTCTCTTTTTTTAAACGCGATTGTAAAACTCCGATGCAAAGGTTATGCGTTTTTTTTTATCGCGGTGCACAGCGGAATGGAATTATACGACTCGCAATCGAAATGAAATGGCAAATGATTAAACGGTGGTTGCATCGATGCGCTCGCGATTGCGTGAATTTTCATCAGTGGCACAGATATACTGCACAGACACAGTAAGAATTAAATCAAATTCTTTTTTTTTTATGCAGAGGGTTAATTTCGTTCATAAAACGACTGAAATTAAATCTATAGCAGGCGCGATAAGAAATTCCAAAGTGCTCGTGAAACCAAGAGCTCTCACGGCAAAACGCAGCCGTTGGGTGCCGCAAGCCGAGCAAAATTTAGTCATTACAAGTATAAGAGAGAGAGAGAGAGAGAGAGAACTGCCCCCAGACTCCACGAAAATTCCACGAGCAATCCATCACGCACGCGGTGCCCGAAAACAAACTGCCAGTCCAGCAGCCAAAGTAATTAAACGGCAGGCACGCGAATTAATTAAGCTTATTAGCGGCCTCGAGCCAATCGTTATTCCCCATGCCGGCTTCTCGCAGCTTTTGGTTCGTGTGTTATATACGCTTTTTTTTTCTTCTTCTTCTTTTATATACGCGCGGGGAACTCGCGACACAAAGACGCGACGTGATGCGCCGGGGCTATTAAGCCTCGAATTTCTCGCTTTTTATTTCGGGCATCTCTCTTTCGCGTGTCTGTGTGTGTGTGTGTGTGTGTATGTGTGTGTGTGTGTGTGTGTGTGTGTGTGTGTGTGTGTCTGTGTGTGTGTGTGTGTGTGTGTGTGTGTGTGTGTGT
>JAWWMK010001357.1:0-35791 GCA_035047105.1 Galeopsomyia nigrocyanea
ATTACTCAATTTGAGTAATTTTCGGGTCGAAATTTAGGTGAGTATGCGAGTACTTTTTTTAGGGGACAACTTATTTTAAGTAACTTTTATCACTCAATTTCAGTAAAATTTTTTACTGTGTAGTTAGTTGCTACATTGGTTTTCGTTAAAAGAATCTAAATTAGGCTTTCATTAAAAAGTACATCATCTAGGTCATGGTAGTTGTGAAAAACAGGCCAATAATCTGAAAATACTGCCTCATCTTCAACTGCAAAATAATGATCTTTGAATCATTTAACTCAATTCTAGTTTTCTTACGAATTTCGACTTTTCTTTCCCGTCACATTAATAGTTATTTTCGAACATAATAAAATACAATATGTCGTATCTACGGAACAACAGTGGTAAAAAAACAAAAACAAAACAAGAAGCAGCATTGATCGTCAAGACACATCACGTACACACATACATCTCTCAATGAGAACTCCTTCGTTTAGGTTGGTCGCTCAATGCCCTTTGATTTTTGCTTTCGCGCACATATATACACACATACATACATACACGGTGCAAATTGAATCAGCGAGGCGCGGGTAGGACTACCGACAATGTTATTTGTTAGCGCGCGGCCGCTTGAAACGAGGCCAGATTGCCCGGTGATCGAGTTAAGTGGCACGTGCTGCAGCGACGCGACGCGACGCAGCCAGCAGCAACGACAGAATTATTAATCGACTCTCGATGTCCGCGATTTGTCCTACACACTCCCTCTCTCTCTCTCTCTCTCTCTCTCTCTCTCTCTCTCTCTCTCTCTCTCTCTCTCTCTCTCTCTCTGTACAACTTCGTTTCCAACATATGTAGCGAGAGAGCAGAGCAGAAGCGTACACGTGAATTAGATGGCTATTGGATGCGATGAAAGGATTTTCCTGATTGAGCCTAACTCAGTTTTCCCTTTTGCCGACGAAATTGTTTCCATTTTCGGCCGTTTAGTATGTGTAAAGCGTAACACGCCTCTCTCTCTCTCTCGTCGATGTACGCACATATAGGCAGCTCGTTTTTGTTCGGGATTTATGGGTATATGGGGTGGATTGATGAGCATGAATTTTTCGTAAATATGCCAATTTTTATTCGAATTATTTTTGTGTCTCGTCGAAATCAACGACATTCGTTTATGACAATGTGCACGTTTTTTCGATGATTTTACAAAACAGAAAAGTTTGCGAATTGATGTGACATTGTTGGATTGATGGTTGCAATTTATCCTTCGATCAAGTGTGATTGGTTGGTAGATAAAATACTTTTTTTCGTATAATTAAAAATCACCCAATTCAAATAAAAATCATCCCCTAATTTAAAAAACTTTGCAAAGAAACTAACAGATACATCGCACGTTCTAATATAAAACCCTTAAAAAAAGCAAAAAAACACAAGACCACAACCGATCGTAATCATCGTTTCGTAACCCAACACCGCACCATAAAAAAAGCAGAAGAATAGCGATTAAATACACGGCTAATCCTCAATTAACGCATCGAGCAATACACACGGCAAACTCCGCTGTAATGGAAGTTAAACCGCGGGTGCGCGTATACCTATATGCAAGTATAAGTCGCGTGCGAGTCATTAGAGCGCGAAACACGACTCGCTATATATGGGGTTTTTGCGCGATTTATTTTAGCTTGATGCGTTTGTGGGGGGGTTGGAAGCTCGAGACGCGGAAGCAAAGAGAGTGACACGCGGCGACGTCTTGACAGCTTGTTAGGCTAACGGCTCTCCTCCAACCTTATACCATTCCCCGCGTGCATTTAACTTGACAGGCTGCACGCGCGCACACGCGTGGGTGGTTTCCGAGATTTTTATTCTTTATATGTTATTGTTTTTTCGCGTTACTGTAAGTATATGGTTGTTTGGTGGATTGGCTGGGTGATTGTTTTTAAAGTTTTAAAAATGGGGAAGGTAAAAGGTTTGTGTACACCGATTGTAAATGTTAAATTATACGGTAACTAGTTGAACGATCGTCATCATAATTTTTCCACTCGTTTCTTTAGAGCACTAGACCAGTGTAAAACAACGAGCCGACTGGTAGGTAGACAAAATTGGTCCTTGAAAAAATATTTATCTTAAATTATTCGGTAACTAGCTGAACGATCATCATCACAATTTTGTTTTTACTTGATTGTAAATACCGATTAAAAGGTAGATAATTATTAATAATGCATTTGAAAATGTCAAACGCAATAAAATGTGCCTTTATATACAAAATGTCGTGACGACTGCAGGAAAATGCTATATCAAACTTTTATTCAAGTCATTTTTTCATAACAGCGCTTTTCAATAATACACAATACAATTCGTACTGAAAAATATGTACAAATCACAAGTCAATCCGGCAAATAATTTTCGCTTAACGCCAAATCCAATTGAATAAAAATTACATTACCACGCCATTATCAGCAAACAAAGGAGGAAACAAAAAGTAAAACAAGAAACTTACAAGCACTATAGACTAAAACCTCCCTCGTACCAAAAGAAAGCAAAATCCGGCACGTGTCTGCACCCTTAACACAGCCCAACAATGTACCAACATACACACACACACACACACACACACACACACACACACACAAGCCTAATCTCTGCACATTTGCTCTCTACAACTATACGCCGCCTATCATTTCGATCGGACTTGCTGCTCTAACACCCAATAAGTCCTGATTAAAAAAAAAGAAAAGTAGGAAGATTGAGAGAGTCTTCCAATTAGCCAGACATTTTGTCCTCCCTCCCACGCTATACAACAAGTTGACGTATATCTTATACTTTGCGACGGCGGCTACTGCAGCATAATAATTATCGCGATGATACGTGCCGCGCGCAACGTGCGACAACGGCAGCGACGCTCCGCTAATTAGTCTTGTTATTTAGTTTACTCGGAAAGACGATGTGTGACGAAGCAGAAAAGGAAGAAAAAAATAATGAGATGATATACGCGCGTGATGATGACGAGGAGGGCAAGTGCAGCTTTTTCCCTTGTGATGATTCAAGTTCGTTAACAATGTTTTGCTCGTACTGACTGATAAATTTTCGAATATTCGTGTATCAAAGATTGAATTTATAATTATTTTTTGAATGAAAATGTTAATTACCTGTACGGCATCAAAAGTATTATCAGTAAATCATCTCAATAAAGTGAGCAGCTCCGACACCATCAAGAACACTAACAAAAAATGATATTGAATCTGATAAAAAAATGCGTATCGTACACGCAAGGGTAGTTGGAAAAAAAAGTGTGAGAAAAGGGTTTTGCCGGCTTCGAGCGGCCAAAGCGAGCGAGAGATTCTTATCTCCACGACGTGTTTAAAAATAATTACCGTAGAAGATCTGACGATAGTCACGGAGTTGGGGAGGTAAAACTCGAGTGGGCGTCAAGTTTGAAAACAGCAGCTTTTTCTATTATTTCAATTAGACGTTTTAATTGATCAATTTATTCATGCTACAGACAGAATCGTCGAAAGGTCAACATTAAAATATGAATCAATATTAATTTGGCGTTCGATTACTTAATATGCATTTTTCAGATAAATGAATAGCGTCGTCACGGTGAATTAGCGATATTTATTTCAATTGAAAGTTTAGTTTTCGTTCAGACTCGGTTGGAGTAAATAAGTTATGGTAAAAGAATGAGCTTCGATAGAATTTTCGTTAAGATTTGAATCTTGTGAAAAAATTCGTTTAAAACGCATTTTGAAGTGTCAATTACTGAAAATCTTTTTAATAATTTCCGTTCCGTTATACTATTCGGCCCAGTAACAATTCACATTCATTTAATAAAGACAAGAATTAATCTTCAATTAACAATTACTAAGATAAATTAATATTATTCGCATTTTTTTCAACAATTTTTCTTTTCTCTCTTTTGTCCAACTGTCGTCGTTGCCACACGAGTCTTCCGGTGTATAAAAGTCCGCGGTCGAGTGGCTCCTCTTATCTCTCAACCACTCCATCACCGGCGCTTAAAGAAAGTAAAGTCTGAAGACGCGCGTATACAGTCCACTTTCCCCTCTCTCTATCTCCCTCACTTTTTCTCTCCTCGGTTTCACTTGATTTTTAAGGGTAGCGCGTCATATTCTCTCGCGACTTCCGTGAGTTCGCGCGCCATACACGTGTGGGAATCGTCGCTTATTGTCTTCAAGTGCGAAATGCGATACGCAATGCGCGCGTCCTGTTTAGCGATTAATCGATCGCGTGCGAGGAAGATGCACATGCGTGTGAACGCGCGATAATCAATTGGAGAGTTTGGTTTATCAGGATTGACACGATGAAAAAGTCGATTATTTAATAAGCTTCTGTTTTCTCGGTATGACGAATAACTGATATCGTAGGATTCCCCTGAACGACAATTATTTTTATTTGTGTTATTGCGTGCGCAATATATATAACTGTGTTATCGCAATGACTTTTCGATTTGATCTTCAACTTTCGTAAGTTGTTTAAATGCAGCGTGAAAATGTAAAATTTTTTTTTTTGGTTATTCGCATGAAAAGTATCATGCAAGTTTTCAAATGATTGAAGGGACGTAATAGATCAAGTCCGACTGATCAATTTTAAAAAGTGCGATGATTTTGTATGTCAAGTTATTTTCTCGAGTATGCTGACGAAGTAAGTCATTTACTAAGAAATTAATTTTGAAAAATTTGCAGGATTAACGTTAATAAGTTTCTGTTTTTTTTATATATACTACTGATCAACAAAATCCTTCAATCATTGAAAAAATGCAATACCTCACGATAACTTATCTACACTTTACTATAAAACGATTCTACGAAGTCAAAACTAGAGGTAGTTACTGCTTTACCGATAATTATCATTGCACGTTATTACGGTGTTCAAAATTTTTATTATATTCAATACAAAATGTTTCTCGTAGTGATTTTATCGTTAGCTGCAATTTGTTATACAGCAGCAGCTCCAATTACTACGGTCGATGTTAAAACAGCTGTAGAATTACCAGTAAATGAAGGTATTTGAAGGAGCCAAAGCTTTCTGAAAACTTCCTCACATTATCGTTTAAATATTACGATGTTTTCAATCTATTAAAGAACTCAACGGCAACAGAACTACGTGGCTCACCAATTTTTATGTTCCTACACCTGGTGTTGGTACGCACAAATTTCACAAAACTGAAAGGAAAACCTGGAATGATGCCAGAAATACATGCTTGAATGAAGGAGGTAACAATAAAAAAATTAAATTATTTATTTGATTTTTAAATATTGAAATTGTGAACCAGTATTTGCCAGAACTTTTGTATGCTTTAGAAAGTTTCATTTTTAACTTTGTGTCTTTTACAATTAGAGCTTTATTAATTTTTAAAATGTATAACAAATTTATATAATTGACTTTCGTTGAACATATGAACAAATTCGTATAATAGAACCAAAACATTTATTCTATAGGACATCTGGTTGTTATCAACTCTGCAGCTGAGGAGGCAGTGATCATGAAATTATTGAACGACAATAAAATCTACGAAGAAATTTGGATTGGCATACACGAGCAATTTAAAAAGGACGAATGGGTGTCGGTGAAGGACGAGAGATTGGATGCAATTGGTTACACACATTGGCGCCAAGGAGAACCAAATAACACCGGAAACAATGAACATTGTTTAGTCATTAATCAAGCGGCCATGAACGATCGGGATTGTGCTAAAACATTTTTCTTTGTTTGTGAAATATAATGTTTTAATTTATCCTTAAGTAATAAATAATCATTCTATCAACATCGAAATTGGGAAGCAAAATATTGAAATGATCTCTTTTACTTCTCATCCTTCTCCTCGTCCTTCTCCATCCACATAATTAGCACTTTTGAACATTTTTCTTTATTTACCGGCTACTTTTGGCTCTCAAACTTATAACAAGATAAAGAAAAAGAAATCGTTAGAAGTATATGTTTACATTTTTATCTGATTTCCTGAAAAGAAAAGGAAAGAAATTTATTACAATAAATTCAACGTAGTTTATTTTTTCTGAACAGATGCTGCAGGAAAAAGCCCGAGCTTTTATTCGATTATGCATCATTTAATCTTCCTTCTTACTGATAAATAACGCTATTGCGAAGTTTCCTACTCTACATTTTTAATAAAATTGCTCGAGTGAAGAACATCGCAAAACACAGTTACGATCGCGCAATCGATCAACAAGTGCATCCACGAGTAAGAATATTCTATAGTAGAGCGAAAAATGATTCTCTCTTCGATAATATTATCAATTATATTTTGCCAAATTATATCTGTATCTACTTCAGCGATACCTCAATCTGGTTCAGAACAATCTGCAATACAAGGTTTAGTATATAATTTTAATAATTTGATAAGAAGCCTTACTCTTAATAAATGTTTTCGGTTTCTAATATCATTTACTTTTTAAGCATTAGAGCCAGAGAAACCGATTGCCAACATACTTTTCGAGTATGCTACTACCGAAGTCGGCACTCACAAGATACATAATTCCCGAGCAACTTGGAATGATGCGAGAAATATATGCCTAGATGAAAATGGTAAGAATATTGTATTTATATATGATAAAAAAAATCTTTTTTTTTGTCAATCGTGAAAATTAAAAAGTTAAGTTACTTAAGTTTCCTATTAAAAAATGTCCAATGATAAAAAATTGTTACAGCCCAGTTGGCAGTCATCGACACAGCAGCTGAAGAAGCCATGCTTTTGAAACACATGAAGGCAAATAATATGGTTAACCTTTGGCTAGGTGTTCACGACCTTTTTGGAAATAAACAGTGGACTACAATTACGGGTGACAGGCTCTTTACATCGCAACGATACGTACACTGGTCACCGGGTGAACCTAACAACGCAGGTAACGGAGAGCATTGCGGAGTATTGTATCAGAGTGGCATGAATGATCTGTCATGCGACTGGGCAATTGATGGCTTCGTTTGCGAGAGAATTAGTCATGATTTCCCAACATTTGTCATTTCTTGAAACTTTCATTAGTTTTAACTCTTGAATGAATAATTTTATCCCGACATATATGTGAAAAATTGAAATATCGAGAGAATTTTTTTTCAAATAAAAATGAAAACATTAAAAAAAATACATTTGATACAATCATTATTCTCTAAACATTTCTTTCATTGCTGCAATTTTATTCGATAAAATCGCTCTGCTATCGTCGATAATATTTTATGCGCGAGCTAATCTCAGCTGGTGACGCTAGTGTATGATTATGTTCATTGGCGTGATCGCGCGAGATTTATCTGACTCATAGGAAAATCTGCATCAAAGTACAAAAATATGAATTTATGTAGAAATTTCGTAGTAATAGTACATAACGGGTATATGATAATCATGAGATTCTTTTAAAACTAATATTAAGTATATTTACTTTCATTAATTTTTTTGGCACACAAATATAATGAAATACTTATAATTTTAATTATATATCAAAAATTAATAGGAGATCGAAATTAATTTCACTTTTACATAAAATTCTACGGGTAAGATACGTGTAATTTCAAATAAATCTTTTTAACAGTAAATGGCAGTGTGAAACAATATTACTGATGATAAATGCGTTTAGTACATAATATCAAGGAAAAGTTTTCAACAAAGCATATTTTAAGTAAATGTTTCTCTGTTTTAAGTTTTACGCTCGCATTTGATTAAGCACTATCAAATATTCTCTACTGTGTATGCTCCGCCTTCGTATTCTTCAGTCTGTCAGTTTGCGGAATTCGAAATCAGTCGAAAAAATAACAAGGGAATAACTGAACAACTACTTATCAATAAATAATAATTTTCTTAAGGCACAAAACAATGATTTTTCCTTTGGTTATATCATTGATAATTGGATCTACATTTGTACAGTCTGATCCTACCGCAAATTCTAATGTGCAAGGTTTAGTATTCGATTCAAGTATTTTTATTAGAAACATTCAGTTTTGAAAGTTGATTTTCCTTTAATTTACCAAAGTTCACATTAATTAATTGCACGGTAAGCGTAGAATCAACGGAGGTCACTACTACCAACATATTTGCCGATTACGTTTTCACGGAGGTTGGAGTTCACAAGATACACGATTCATGAGCGTCTTGTAACGCTGCTAGGAATATATGTTTGGATGAAAAAGGTGAGATAATGTATATCATAAAATAAAAACGTCTGTTCAACATTGTTGAGATTTTTGTGTTATCTATAAATTCTAGATAACAGACTTTTCGTGTTAAAAAAAATACGTTAAAATGTGATATAATCAAGTGTTCAATACGAAAGAATACAAAATCAATTTTTTTACGAAATCAATTATATTATTCGTCAAAAACAAGAGTATCAGTGAAAAAAATATGTTACAGCTCAATAGGTTGTCATTGAATCGGCAGCCGAAGAAGTCATGCTCATGAAACATATGAAAGCCAATAACATGAGATCTGTATGGATTAGAGTACATGGCATGATCGAAAAAAAAACAGTGGACCACGATCAAGGGTGATAGACTTCACTCACTTGACTATGTGCATTGGGGGAGAGGCGAACCTAACGAACACTGTGTGGAAATGAATCTAGGTGGCATGAATGATCTTGCCTGTGAAGCTGAAATGGGCTTTGTTTGTGAAAAAAGTAGCATAGATATCGATCTTTATAATTTTGTCAAATTGTCGAAATGTACATTTGGTGTAAATAAATAAGAAAATATATAGAACCTTACTACTTTTTTAAAGCGGGTCATGTGATTTCTTCGGAATGTGATATCTAAATTTCGTCGTGATTATTTCTGATTTTATTATCTCAAACCCTCTTATCTCATCCATTAAATATATAAAGTCCGTACCGTAACTACGTGAAGTTATTGGTGGCTCTCAGTCAGTATATTTAATAACATGGCAAAATTAATTTGTTCTTTAATATTATCATTCGTTATGCTTCACGCTCGTGGTGTGTTTACTATTCCCACACAATCGAATAGACAAACAATTAGCAATACCCCTTCAGATTTTAAAGCGGACGGTAATATAAAAGAGAAAAATTTGTATTTTATAAATCTTTGTGTTCCTTTCAAATCTCACACGTAATTTAATTGTAGCTTTCAATAGCAGTATAGAAGTGTCCTATGATTATTTCACTTCAGACTTTGGATATCACAAAATTCATACGACTCAGAAGAAAAGTTGGAATGATGCTAGAAATACATGTTTGAACGAAGGAGGTAATAATTAACTATTTAAATTATTTTGTTTATTCTTCATTCCTGAGATAAGCTTTCGAAATAACGTTCTGAATTCAAGCTTCATTGAAACTTATTTAGAGTAAAGATTTATTAAAGTTTTATACAAGTTATTCAATTTTTTATAAAAAAAAAACATGCTGTATCTTCCAGCTCACTTGGCAGTGATTAACTCGGCTGCTGAAGAAGCAATAATCTTGGAATCCATGCACAAAGAAAATCTGATCCAAGGCATTTGGATAGGTATGCATGAACTATTCAATAAGGACGAGTGGATCTCGGTGAAAGATGAACGATTCGATGCAATTGGTTATGCACACTGGCGCCAAGGAGAACCAAATAATGCCGGAAATAATGAGCATTGTGTAGTCATTACTCATGGAGGCATGAATGATGTTAATTGTGATGAGAAATTATTTTTTATTTGTGAAATGTAATTCAAATTTCAAAAGTATTGTTCCAACACAGTATATCTGCTGTAAACGTGACTTTCATTAAAAAATGTATCATAGAAAAGCTTGTCAGTTAGTTTATTTAATAAATAAACCGATAATACAAAGTGATTAATAAAACAATTTATAACTTTGATATTATTAATGTTTTGGGTATATAAATGGAAATTATGCTAAATATCATCATTGAAAAATTAGTAAAGATATTGCTAAGTATAAAATTGAAAGATTTGAATTAAGCTATCGATATAGCTTATTTCAAAGTGAGTTATTTTTTGGTTTAAGTATTGCGTATATGTTTGATTAAGCATTATCAAATCTTTCAAGCTACGAATGTATTGACTCATATTCTTTAGTTTGCAGTTGGGCTGGTTTTACATACTATCGTTTTATCGACGACAACAGAATTATCGTGAAAAATAATTAATTAAACAAACAGTTCCTAGGATTCCCTCATTACTTCGATCAATCGTCTGATTAACAATCGTATCTATGATTAAAAGTTATCGTATGTTATCTAGGAATGACTATAAATTAATGCATTGTAGAAAACAGTAGCAGTGCCTTCGTAACCGCATAGCAAATTTAGTTACTATACTGAATGCCTTTATTATTTAAAATGAAAATTATTTTTTGCGTAGTTTTACTATGTATAGTAGAATCTTGTATTATACAAGCATCTCCAATGACTCAAATAAATGTTGAAATAGCCGAAAGCTTGCCTGCAAATCAAGGTAAATTTAATGCTACCTATACATAGATATTTAATTATTTAATATGCTTAAATATGAATGTAATTGAAATGTGTTTTCTATATTTTTGCAATATCCCAAATCAAGAAATCACAGTATTCCACGGTTATGTTCCCACTGCTGGAATTGGTATCCATAAATATCATAATGCTCAAAAGAAAAGTTGGAATGAAGCTAGAAATACCTGTTTGAATGAAGGAGGCAAGTAATTTACGAGATTTTTTTTATTATAAGATCAATTGTAAAAATATTTTTTTTTAAATTTTGGTAATTATGTTGGACTAGATTAAATATTGCCAGATAAAATACAAAAATCAACTTCACACATTTATAATATTATCATATGTTTGGTAATTACTTTCTGACCAATGTTTAACATTCCATAGGACACTTAGCTGTCATCAATTCAGCTGCTGAAGAAGCACTAATAATAAAGTATATGAACATCACGGGCACCATCAGTGAAGATCAATTCTGGATTGGTGTGCACGAGCTCTTCCAAAAAGACGAGTGGGTGTCGGTAAAAGATGAGAGATTGGATGTGATCGGTTATGCTCATTGGATGTCAGGTCAACCTGATAACGCTCACGAAAACGAACATTGCTTAACGATCACTCCTTACGGCATTAACGATTTTGTTTGCAATCAACCATTATATTTTGTGTGCGAATTGTAATTCCGATTTCGTCTCCTTTTTCTACTTTTCGTAGAAATGTATAATCAAATATTATAATTGTTTTTTATACTGTCGTTATCACTGCTTTACTTATTTATTATTATCATTTTTTAATCAGATAATTCAAAGACCTGTTCATCAGCTAAGAAAGAATGTCTTTTCATTCTCAAATATAGATGTAAATAAAAAAATTTTCATAATATAAAAAACTTTTGATTTGAAAGTATAATCGAAAAAAATACGATTTATTAATATATTCAACATTAGAATAAAAAATCAATTCAATAAAATAATATTAAACAATTAGAAGCAAACTGTAGGAGATACGTAATTTGTTTTTAACTGTTTCTAAGAACTAAGCAGGAAAATCAAATACTAAGCGGGATAATTATCAGTTTCTGACGTTTTGATACTAAGCTTGTCATAAAATACACTATCGAGATTTTTGTAGCGAACACTCTATCCTGTATGTAAGCTCTACACTTTGCAATACTCAAGCCTTTAGAAATATTGGATCATCGCTTTCTTTATGAGAATTTACCAGTCGAGAGTATAAAATGGTAATTTACCTGGCTGTGTTGTTGTCGATATTTTGTCAAAGTAGATGTAGGTTATTTTTCGTGATATCATCATCTATGTAGTTGTCGAGATGTTGCATATTGCTGAGAACTGTGACGAAAGATAAAATTTGAAGTGGATAAAATTAACGACTCTAAAGATTTGGTGAAGCTTTACCTACATTGAGTGAAATATTCTTCAATTATACTTACAATAGCTACTTTGATATCAAATGTTTTCGACAAAATTTGGCTCATTTCATTCAGAGTCAAAATTAGATTAGAGAACAAGCAAGTGAGTAACTATATGTCGAATGATTTCACTAAATTTCTAATCATACGAAAATTTGAAGGCATGTAGAAGAGAAAATTAGTGAATCAATTTTTTTGTGCATACAATGGACATTTTTCGATTTTTTCAATATTAATTACGTATTATTGAAATCCTAACAAACAATCTCTCATATTTCAGCTCGCAATAAGTAGTAAAGTATAATTATTAAATTAAAACATCAACGCCTCTTCCTTCGCAAATAAAACTCCTCTTAATCTCGCAGGCATTGTCGTTCATGCCAGCGGATGCCAATTCCACGCAATGTTCGCCAGCACCTGAGCTGTTAGGTTCCCCAATTCTCCAGTGCACGTAACCAAGTGAATAAAGCCTGTCACCCGTAATTGTAGTCCACTGGTTTTTTCCAAACAGATCGTGAACACCTATCCAGGCAGCGTTGATGTTATTTGCTTTCATATATTTTACAAGCATGGCTTCTTTGCCTGCCGAATCGATGACTGTCAATTGGGCTAAAACATAAGTTTTTTTTATCAAAAAGTGTGCGATAAATGAAGTACGATTTTTGTGTCGTGAAATACTTTGTTATTTGTTGGCACGTTTTAGTCATACGCTAAAAATAGATTTGCTATCACTTATGAAAAAGTATAAGATAAAATATAAATGACGTATTTTGCAAAAAAAAAAATACTCTTACCATTTTCATCCAGACATACATTGCGAGCATCGTTCCAAGATATTTGAGAATGATGTATCTTGAGAACTCCAAATTCAGTAAAAATATAGTCGGCAAGTATATTAGTAGCGGCAGCTCCGTCGTCTAATTATTTGAGGATGAAATATGAATTTAAATGTAAACTAGTAAATTGAGTATTGTAAAATAAAGATTCTCCAGTGATATACTAAACCTTGTAATTTACTATTTTGTATTGAAGTAGATTGATTTGTTGCCAAAGAATGTGCGAATATAACTTGGAAAAATACGGTCAAAAAATAAAATGAAAAACGAATCATTTTTTCTACAATATTCTTGGTTCAGAATACACTTCAGTGGCAATCGCTCTACCGCTGTTAGCGGTTTTATACTTCAGATGCTGAACACTCCAGTAATTATGCAAAATGAAGATAGTGATTAATTAAATCCGAGTTCACTGCGCATAAGCAAAAAAGTCATGATTTTTACTTAACAATCGATAACTGTCTTCAGTATTTGCCGGCAATCTTTACTTCACTAATGATGATTTCAAACATCAAAATTTTTTATGTGTGATTACTATTCTAATTTGACATGGTTGATTATATGGAAGAGGATAATTTAATATAAATAATGTGTCATTAAAAATACGCTTAAATTATGCTTTTGATAAATAGATTGAACATTAACATATTTTTACAAACCTTTTCCCCATAAATATAATGATGATAAATGCATATTTTTATCTATATAAATATAATAAATAAATTGTCGAAATTATGCCTTTTCAAAATTAATGATTTTTAAAGAGTTATGAATTATGAATGATGAATTATAGATTTTTTTTTCATATAGTTATCTGTGCTATCTGTTTACTGATTATCTGTTATCTTCATATTGTTAATCTAATACTTAATGTTTTTACACAAAGAAGTGGAAGCACTGATAGCGATGATTAGTTACAGATTAATCTTCGATTTAACGAGAATATATAAGTGGCGATCAGAATATGTATTTGAAGAGTATCCTTTGCGGGGGCTGCTAATACATATTGTTTGACAGTAATAGCTTAATTAGTTTCCTGCGATCCACAAATAACATTGAATTCGTAAGTTTATTTAAAATATTTGCAAAGAACATTCTAGTATGTGACGCATATGCAAATTAATTTCTTATTGAATATAAATTTGATCAAGGTATTGAACGTTTTAAAGCATAATGAAGATCAGTCTCTAGATAGTTGCATCGTGTATAATCGAATCTTCTGAATTCAATGCTGAATAATTTAAAATTAAAATTAAAGTTAAGAATTTCCTTCTGTTATGTAGACAAACACACATGCGTAATTTGATAAGATCCGATCAAGTTCATTTCGCAATTGATCAGCGGGTTTTAATTAAAGATTGGCAACGCGAATTTTTTCCTGGTTATTTATATCGTCAGTCTGATTTTTTGTTCCATTTTTCTACTTACACGTTTGCACAAGTTTTCATTGTCGCCTGTAGATATAAGAATTTCCAAGACATTGCTGAAACAGGTGCGGTGTTGATGATGTTACTATTGAAAAATAAAATTTTTGGTTTGGTAATGAAGGATAATCTCTGTTATAATGCTTGCTCAATTGGTGCATGTGATCTAGATTGATTTTTAAATAAAATTTGGGTATAAAAGGCAAAGCACTCTAACACCATTTTTTCATCTTTCAGTCGATAATTCTCAACGAAAAAGTTTTGAAAAATGATTGTTTCATTTGCTTTGCTATTTTTGGTCTTTGGATACGGCATGTCCACTCCAAAATGGACTTTCAAATGCCAACCCGTTTCTGGAATTAATCATCAACAGCCTGGAAATGAAGGTATATACTTTGCATAATTATTGATAAAATGTTAATCTCTAAATTTTAATTATCGTTTTCAGGATCAAGTCTAAACAACGGCGTTTTATCGGATGGTTATATTGCATCAGAAGTTGGAATCCATAAGGTTCACGCAACAGAAAGGACAGATTGGAATGTTGCCAGAAGTACTTGTCAAGATGAAAACGGTATATTTTTGTTGTTGCAATAATTGTTTAATCTAGAAAAATAAATTTATACTCAAAACGATTCGCTTTTAGCTCAACTAGTAATTATCGATTCGGCTGAAGAAGAAACCGTACTGAATAATTACTTACAAGAGCTCAACGCTACCGACGCTTGGGTCGGCGTTCACGATTATTTTGTGAAAGACGATTGGACCACCGTGAGAGGTGAGCGACTGAGTTCTTTGGACTACGTTAATTGGGCACCAGGTGAACCCAACAACGCCGGAGGGGACGAGCATTGTGTGCATTGGTCACTGAAAGGTTTGAACGATCTCGCTTGCAATAGGACCAACTATTTCGTGTGCGAGAGATTGACTGCTGCGTGGAATTGCGTCTGGATGAGTCCGTAATTCGCTAATTGTAATTTCATTACTTGTAAGCAATAAACTAAATTCCGTGATAATTACTAAAAAGTTAACGAAGTTTATTTCAATTTTATCAACCAAAACTTGAATATTCATGACGTGTGATTTATGTATACATATGTATCCACAAGATAAATCAAATCACGCTCAAACATGATGAACAGTTAAACTAAACAACAGGTAAAAAGAAATAAGCAGATAAAGGTTTTTCAATCATAGGTACGACAGTTTTCTTCTTCAGTTTTTTTTTTTATTTTCACTCATTGAAAATTAAGTATAGTATAGTAATTCAAATGTTAACATTTCTTAATATAATTTTCTTTATACAAATTAAATTATCAATATTTATGAAAAATAAGTTCTCAAATCACTTAAGGTATTGTTATACGCCATTAGCATACGAACAAAATATCTAATTATCATAAAATACAATTATCCTTTTTTTTCATTTTAGAAATTTACAAAATTGAAATTAAGTCATACCTTTAAGTATCTTCCATCTTACAAGTAGAAACATAAAATCAAGTAATAAAATGTTTATTATACAAAAGCTTTTCAAATGCAAACTTGCAGATTGAATATTAAATTGTTTGAATAGACTAAATCACTTAAATTACGTTCAAAAAATTTACAGTTTTTTTTTGTTTTGGTCAGTGAGTGATGCTATGCTTTTTATATCTTCTAATAATGCAATGATTCTGTGAAAAAAATACAAATAGCTGGTCATTGACCAAATTTGAAATGCCTAAGTATTCCTTTAAAAAAATATTTCCTGTCACTTGGCAACACGTATAACTTTAAGCTTCAGTCTCCTTTTTTCTTGTTTTTTCATCTCAAACAATCTTTGAACACAGTTAAATTTCGTTGGGTATGAAAATTACTTTGCTAGAAGACTCGGTCTTGATAACTTGTGTCAACAGCACTGGAGCTTTGTTTGGCTTGCCCACCTGGCACTTGATGATGAGGATGTCTCATGTGTCCTGGTCTTCTTGGAGGAGCCAAGTATTCAAACATACTCTGTGTATGTTGGGCTAACATTTTACTCAGGTCACAAGGCATAGGGTCTGTCCAGAAAAAGTCATGGTTCAAGGCAGAATCAGAGTCAAATCTCTTGCTTGGATCAAGGATCAGCAATTTATCAAGTAAATCACAAGCATATGGATCTTTCACATATGGCTTTAATCTGTCTTTAACCTGTAGATAATGAGAGATGATAAATATTTTGTACTTTGAAAGCAATGAAGAGGTTTCAAAAAGCGTTCTACTTACTTTTCGTTTTTGCCCTAAAAGCAATTCCATTTTATTGTACAAATCTAATTTGTCCACTCCAGGCCAAACATCTGATGTGATAGAACCACAAAGTTGTGATATTAAAGTTAGCTGCTGCTGTTCTGTATTTCCCTGCATGATTGGTGACCTAATAACAATACAACAATTAATGTCATTGTCACTATTTTGTAATCTATATAAATGGAATGTTGTCAAGGTAAAGTTTCATTATTTTCATGTACCTGGTCCACATTTCAGCCATAATACAACCAGCACCCCACAAATCTACTGGTGGACCATAGTTGCGGTCACCCAGTAACAATTCTGGAGGTCTGTACCAAAGAGTAACAACTCTGTTTGTGTAGCGATTAGCTTGTCCATTTTTATTAATACTAAATGCTCTTGCAAGACCAAAATCAGCTAATTTTAAAATACCATTTTTTGTAATGAGAACATTTGCAGCCTTCATGTCTCGATGCAATATCTAAAATATAACATGCTTTTATAGTAAAACATGTTATCATTCGAAAAGCCTTGAGTAGGAATGTGATACCAACTTTGTTACTGTGAATGTAGTAAAGCCCATTTAACAGTTGCTGCATTACTTTTTTTATTTCTCCTAAGCTAAATTTGACATTTGCATTTGACAATAAACCAGCAAGGTCATGTTCACAGAAATCAAAAATAAGATAGAATGTTGAACGATATTTGTTATACTGAGTTGCTAGAACATCATAAGTAACATGAAATTTCAGTCGGAATTCAGAAACAGATAAGTAAACAAACTGTAGCATACCTTTTGTTCGGCAAATTTCTATGAGGTTCACAATGTTTTCATTTTTCAAAAGTTGAAGAATTCTGATTTCACGTAATGCTGTGATTGGAAACTATAAATTGCAATAAAGATGAGATTCTAGAAAGCTCGCAGAATAGAAAGTTCTTTAACTTAATTTCATAACTTACTCCTTCTTTCTCATTGTCCATTAGAACTTTTTTCATAGCTACAAACTTTTTGCTGTTCGATTTGTCTCTTGCTTTAAACACCTCTCTGTTTTTGTACAAAAAGAATAATGATTTCAAAGATGAATAACTTCTAGTTTCTTATGTTAGCAAACATTTTGACACAAAACACTCTTTTACAGAAACTAATTTCTAAACAGAATTTGCCCAAATTCCAGTTAGATGCATCCATTACGTAATTCATAATAAAATAAAAATTAATGCGTTTGCATTAGTAAAGATTTCATGCAAAGTACTTTAAAAGCAAGAAAATTTATTATTTGTAAAATACACTTTTATTTTAATAAAAGTCAATGTCTCCTTACAGGTTATGTAAGAAAAGAAACACAATACATTAATTCTTCAAACCGCAAGAATTAAAAATACGGTTCATAAAAAATGGAAAACACCAGTATTTTATTGCTTCAAGTATTATAGATTTATGACTCACAGTTAACAATAGGTATAAATATTTCGCAAAATATTGCAAGTCAATAGCACATTTCAATTTCCCAAATCATTCAGTTATTTCCTGACCAGTTACATGCTCAAATATATCCCGAAATATTTAACAATAATAGATATCGAAATATTAAAACACAAAAACCAAGGATAAATAATAATTAACAACAAAACTCACCCAAAGGTGCCCTGGCCAATTTTGGCAACTTTTTCATATTTCGACGCTTCGTCGCAGTAAGGGAAATCGAATTCCTCGATATACTTTTCCTTCTCTTTTAGATTCATAGCGAAACTGTGCAAGTTTCACTGTTAGAATAATTATTTTGGCGCAAAATCGCGATAAACAAACAAGTTGACCCACTAAAAACACTCGCGATCACGCACTACAACGTGACGTTGCGTCGGATCGAACTTCCAACGCTGCAAACTGTGACTAGAAAAAATTTCAACGCTTGCAGTTGGTAGTTTGGTACCTTTCAGTCCGGGAAATTTCAATTTCAATCAAGTTATATATGATGGCTTAGATTAGAAGATTCGGCCAATATAATTTGTAAATCAATATGTTGCAATTTTTAATTGATAATAATTGTAATGCAAGACAGTTCAATGAAAGAAAATGGTTATTCATAAGATAATAAACAATGCTCATGGATCTGCTTTGTGACAGGTTAGAGATTGTATTTATTATCCTCTAGACTGTAAACAAAAAAGTGTGTGTGTGTTAATAACAAAAAAATTACACTTGAAAACTTTGGCATTTCATTTGCCCATCTGAAACAGAATATTAAAAATATTTTTTATCGAACATTTTATATTATGAATTTGGCATCGCTCCGAATTTTGATTTTCTGATTAATATTTGATAATTCGGAGTCTTATACGTACTCGAGTCACTGCACGAATAACCCATGCCTCCCGAGATGCCTCCACTTTCTCGCCCCGGAAAGTCAGAATTCTGGCTTCCATAACTGTAAGAGTAGGAGTAAGAACCGCCTCCAGGTTGCATGGGGATGTTCATTGGGTTTCCGGGCATTTGCCTGCGAACCTAAAATGATGATAGTTGCAAGTTTAATAAATATATTCGAATCAATTTAATGATATTCTGAAAATATTTATATGTATTTCATGAGTACTGTATGATTTCAATCTTTACCCTATCATGCGCGTCCTTCTCTTCGACTGGTATACATTCACCGAGCTAAAAAAAAATATAATCTTTTGTATATGAGAAAATCCATAAAAAAAAATGCCAAAATTTGAAAAAGTTGGGGCGAATTTTCAAAAAGGGTGCACGCTCTTGGGGATTGCGATTTTCTCAATCTACATTACAAACGAAACCAAAAAACACATGTGTCCATTTCCGAACCGGCGTGTAAAGAAACTTTTTTCGCGCATAGAAGCTCTAAAAATAATCGAAAAAAAGAACGCAATTTACCATGGTTTTTTGGAATTTTCTTTAAAACGGAAAATGATAGCATTAATCTGGTATAGACTATTTCTCACACAATTCAGAGTTTACTCGAGTGACAAATCGAGCACTAGCAAATTTGCAAACGCATTAAAATAATTTGCAAAGACAAAAAAATTAAAAAGGTACTCAAAATAAGTAAAAAGTCACTCAAAATGAGAAACCAATTACTCATTTTGAGTAACTTTTTACTTGTTTTGTCCCGAAAATGAGTAAAAAATTTTTACTGTGATAGAAGTTTGCATCATACCTGATCGAACAAAAACTTTTCTAGAAGAATAAATAATTAATTCGTAAGATGCATATAACAACAGCTAAGCATTCTTTCTTGCACTCTAATTACATCAAAGGGCAAGGTTACACTAAAATATTGACTTGTTTACTTACTGCAGAGAGTACGCTGTTCCTATATAAACAATCAAAAAATACACTAGCATTTGCTTTGCGTCGACGTGGTCTTTTGAATTAAATAAACAATACGCATATGTAATGAAGATTTCTGGCGCCATATAAAATAAAAAATTCAACGAAATGGATTATAGCAACGCATCGAATGACTCGGTACAGCAAATCCCTCAGACATTTACCCTCAGTTTTAAATAACCGTTGAACTTGGCAGCACTGCAGAATATAAAAGTTGTTAACTTGTTTAATAACACGCGAACAAAAGTGAGATATGGCTTTTTTCGAACATCACTCTTGGCATCCCATTGCAAAACTGGAAATTTACAGTGGTCTTTGGCCATATCAGGCATGGTTCAAAAATTATCTCATCCGCGTCATGTTTGTTTTACTTATGGTCTCAGGATGCATACCCGTGGTAATTACATACAATGTTACATTGATATTTTTGTAAAACCTAAAGAGGAACAAGATTGATAAATACGACATTATTATTTAGGTTGTTCGATTGCAAAAAGAATGGGGAGTAAATTTAGCAATAGCTACAGAAAATACTTTTGGCATTGAGCTGTTTATAGGTATCGCGACGAAAATCCTTGTACTCTGGATTTTTGAGAAAAATGTACGTGAGTTTCATTTTTTTTTCCATACCAAGTAACCCAACTGACATGGCTTACATTTTGCAGAGGCAAAAAATATACGATAAGGTAAATGATCAATTTAGGACAATTACCGACCCACACGAAGCCTTTGTATTAGGCAAATCGGCTGAGCATTCACTGAAATTCTGCATCAAATATTTGAGTGAGAATAATCTAAAATTTTTTTAGATCAATTTTTTTCTTAATTAACGAAATTTGCTAATGTTTTTTTCAGTCCTTCATGGCGTGGTGTTCGTAATCTTTGGCTGTCTACCTGTAGGGAAAATGTGTTTTAAATATTTAATGAATAACAATGAGCTAGAAAAATTGTTTCCATTTTACGTTGATTATGATTTCTTCATTGACGAGGACAAATATTATTCCCTTATATTGCTTCATATATTTGCGATTTGTGTCTTTTATGCTGGGATGAATTGCGCTTATGACTTCCCATTTATAATGAACGTTAGACACGTGTGCTCAATTTTTCAAATTGTCAAGTAAGTTTATGATATTCGCGCAACTTTACTTGATAAATTCAATTAGATGAGACTACTTTTTATCGTAATTCATTGATTGGCTCTTGTTTAATTTATTTTTATATTATACAACTGAGGATACGTTTGCAAGAAGCATCTGGATTTTTAGAGGAGTTCGAGTGGAATATGCTAGATTTTTCAACTGCTGATAACCAAGCCTACGATATAGTAACGAAAGCAATTGATTTACACAAAGAAGCATTCGAGTATGTATACAACATATAACATTAATAGAAATATTTTGAAATATGTTTTGTTTACTTCTTGTAGAATTGTATCATTGATTGAAGATGTCTATAATTATAGTTTGTTTGTGATATTATTAGAGAGCCTACTTATGTTTAGCGGCGGAGTGTATTTGGTAAGGAACTTCAATATTATTTTTCAATGGTAACTTAAATCGTGCACTGACATTCATCATTTTTCTTTAGATTTTACTCAATCGAAACCGTCCGTTCGATCTTCTCAGATATTTTGTTTTTTTTATTGGACTGTTCGTACATTTTGTCGTGCAATTTGTACACGGCCAAATGATTATCGATTCCAGTTCCTTGGTATTTGATGCTTGGTAATATATGACTTGAACGTAAATTGAAATGATAAATTATAAAAATTAATTTTGACCGCATTATCATAGTTGTAATGTCAAATGGTACTTCGCTTCCACAAAGACCAGGAAATTATTATCCATAATGATGTTTCGAAGTTCCCGACCAAGTGTATTAACTGGTGCAGGTTTTTTCACCGTATCAATGGAGATCTTCGGAAAGGTTCGTACTATACCATTCGATTTTCACAATTTTTTTCAACATTTACAGTTCTATTGAACCTCTGAATATGATTAAGATGATTAAGGCTGGATTCTCATACCTCTCCATATTCACTAGCCGGATGAGATCATAAATAGAATATGGTATGTTCGACGTTCAGAAGAGCTTTTTGCGAGGAGATTGAAATCGAATAATATAGATATTTATGTATCGAAACACATTTATTATAAGAAAAAACGCTTTCTCTGTGCGTGGTGCACACTACATTTTTTATGAAGCATGTAATTGATTTTGCGTTTTTACGTTTCTCTTTGTGTGTTTTAGCAATGGCCTAAGACACTTTTAACTTATTCAATTTCATATTGCTTATTTACCTCTATACATTAAAAAGTCGATACTTCTGAGCTAATCCTGACACCATAGAGTTTAGTCAATATATATGGTATATTCATCAAATATCTTACACATTTACCTCTACTTAATGGAAGTCATTGTATGATGACAAATACAGATAATTTTATTATATCCATACGATCAAGTGTGAATTGTATTATTAAGCTTTCAATACAGATTTTTTGATCATACACGACGAGTATTATTCAAAAATTCATGAAAATTCATTATTTGAAAATAGTCATAATTAAGTGGTGGGACCATTAGAATTAGAACACGATAGAAAGACGAATCAAAGTTGAGCGAAGCTCGAGAGAGCAGCAATGTTAGTGGTTGTCGAAAAGGGCCACAAGCCAAAATGTTGACCGTTGCGACTTTATTAGTTCATCATTTTCAAAGGCGATAAAATTTGCTGGGCCCTTTCTAGATATTATTAGATAGCGACAGAAAGTTGAATCAGACGTTTAATAATACTCCAAGTTGTATAATTATTGTAGAGCTAGTAGAACTTTTTAAAGTATAACAACGCATAAAAATGCCTAACTGTTCAAATATGACACGTTTAATGAAATTTTTGTGTTTTCAAAGCTCTACAAGGATTGAAATTCCTGTAGTAGAAAGAAACGAAATATAGTTTTCGATGTATTTTTAGCCGTAGAATTCGATTCTCTAGTCAGATTAACGCTATCATTTGCCGTTTTTTACTGAATTCCAAAAAAAAAACTATAAGAAGCCACAACAACACAGATTTTTGTTTTTATCGATGTCACAGTTCCCACGTGATTTTGACACAGGTCACAGGCAAAAAAGAGGATCTCACATTCAAGGAGTGGATGGGCAAAAGCATTACAAATCTTTTGATGCTCCGTAGAACAATGTGCCCCTAAAATTGAGAGAGTGCAAGCACTTTGAATATTTGAAAATACTTTTTCGAATTAAGGCATTTTTTGTGTGGATTTGCTCATATATTTATAAAACCACATATTGATTATTATATGAATAGTATAAGTTAAGGTTTATTCTTTATATAATTAATAAAAAGAAGTGATTATAAACAGAATTTGGTACTTACGGCAAAAACGCAGAGCGCAACGATAACAATTGACTTGAACATTACGTTCTGTTGGTTTAGTCCACTTTGAATGCAATGTCAGGTTGCAATGATTTTTCCTTTTTATGCAATTGTAGAGAATCAGATTATTGTTAAATAAAATTTGCGCATGTAGTACGTTACAGGATGTCTAATTGCTTTAATTATTAGAGATTTCAATCTTTGACTGTCACACACGGAAATTTTGTATAGCGCTTGAATGTCTAAAATTTATCATGAATAAAATTTCTTCAACTTGTCTACTTTTTACAAGCATTTGGAAATTTTTCAAATCCAATATATATTTTAGACACTGAAGAGAACAATTGTCAAGATATAAAATAAGAAAAGGATGAATTTGATTGCATAATAGCTTTTCTATTATGTCTTTTTTACTTAGTTTTCCAACTTATGGGTATGTACATTCCAAAACTATCACAGGCAAGTATATGTTTTGAAAAATATTTAGTTTTGATACGAATATATTAAGACCGATGTAAAGGCTTTATTGAATGAAACAAAAGATTTTTGGCACGAGTTGGAGTCTTCTAGCTAACTTTATTAAAAATTCTTTACATATATCACCTGCGATCAATATTATTATTATGCAAGAATCAATTGTATTTGGTGAAAAAGTCGATATTACAGTTCTGGAAATATTACATTATATTAGAAGATAGAAAAGAAAATCCCTTATATTATTTTTAAACTTTCACTACTAAACTTCAAATGATCACGTTAGCCTGGATTATTTTTAGACTTTCACTATCAAGCTTCAAATTATCACGTTTGCCTGGGGCAACATTTATAATTTGTAGTTTATTAGACTATAGAATTTAAAGAATGTTGTATAGTTTAAAAAATGTTCTTGTAGGAGTACTCGTTTGTATTTTTATTTAATAAAAATTGTAGATTAATATTTTACAATCACGTACAATTAGAGAGGAAATATAGGTAATTGCAGGTAAAAAATGCAAAAATTTGAATGCTTGTGAACATTAGTGATTTTATTATCTTCTACTATTAACAAAGTGCTAAGTGCCGCATACTATGCTACAGCTGAATATTCACGCAGTTTTCCTATTTGCCCATCTGAAACAGAAAACAGTAAATTTTACGCCTAAATTCACTGAATATAGAAATAATCAAAAAGTTTAGATTATATATTCCACATTAGAAAAATACGCGTATACACATTGAAAAAAATTATGTGATATTTAGATTTAGACTAGATTGTAAATCATAGGTATATTACGTACCTGACCCATTCCACCTCCCATTCCACCCATTCCACCTCCCATTCCACCACCCGGGTTCATCATTTTCTCGCTAAAGCCAGTGAAGGTGTGAGCCATATCAGCTCCAGCTTTCAGAGGGATGTTCATCATGTCTCCGGGCATTGGCATTTGCCTGCGGACCTAAAATAATGGAAATAAGTTGGGAATTTACTATTTGACTGGATTTAATTATTTGCATATTTTCACAATTTTACATGCTTTGATTTTTTAATAAATATTGTAATTTTAAAAAATATGGGGAGGATTTTACCCTGTCGTGAACTGCACTCTCTTCCGCTGCCATACATTGGGCGAACTGCAAAAAAATGTACCCTTAGTAATTAAATTAATCTAGAATACTAGACTTACAGATGTACAAATAAAAATTTGAAAATATTTTTGAATCAATAATTGACTATTTTTAAATAAAAATTGACTCTTTGTAATCGACTCAAAAAAAAAATTTTAATAATTTTTATTTATTCAATAATTTACAAATTAGTATGAAAAATGATAAAATACCTGATATTAGTTTATGAATAATGTATTTTTTAATAATCAAATGAAACCAGTTACTCACGGCAAAAGCGCAAAGCGCAATGACAACGACTGACTTGAACATCTTGTACTGCTTATTTAGTCCACTTCGAATAGTAATGTCAAACTACACTACTTCGTCCTTTTTATACGATTGCAAAGAATCGCATGGTTATTAAAAAATATCGCGCATGCAGTAACGAGTGTTTTCTCTTATAACAGGATGCATCATCTTAATGAGCCGAGATTGCAATCTTTCATTGTCGCACACGCAAAGTTTGACTTTGCGCCTCTGCGAATTTCTAAAACCATCGTGATATTTTGATCGCTGACATTGAATTTCTGACAGTTTTAATAACATCCGCAAACTTGACAATTGACGTTTTTGTAATCGTTCAGTGACGTTATGAAATTTTGCCAAGTTTGCGTGCAGTGTTAGATATAGATCATATAGGAAAAAATTTCGTAATCCTTGAAGTGTAGATTTGAGGTGAGTGATCAATAACAATTTTTACAATACTCCAAACTTCTCTTTATATCCAATATATATTCTTAATAAAAACAATGGACAAGGTATTAAATGTAACAATGTAAAGGCGATTTTTATTCGGTTTTTATTGAAAGCTTTATAAAAGTGAATATTTACAAAAGTTGTGATGAATGAAATATTTTTTGCATTCTAACAATTAACAGTACGATAGTCTTACTTTATTGATAACCAGCTATTTGAGCTCGAATCCATTTAATAAAATATCATACATTAACGAATACTGAGCCCTACCTAAGGTGTCAAACCCCACGACACTATCCCGATAATCTATTTTACACCTCTATTGACTTGGATCGATGGACCGCCAGAGTCACCCTGAAACCGCGTAAAAAATAATATTATTTGAATTTTTATTATTTGAACAAAATTTTACGGGCACACAAAAATACATAATTATCTAGCGATAATAATGAAACACGAAAAATACTTACACTGCAAGATGATTGTCCAGAAGAACCAGAATACGTGCAAACATTCGTGAAGTGGACGACTCTAGCCGATTTCGGACTTATCTGATACATATACCGTTTGCAGTTGTCGGCATTCAACATCGGCAATGTGTAACAGTTTGCAATATACTATCATTGCCAATGCAGATTCACGGTAATAAGCTGGCAATACAATTATGCTGACATAGCTGTTGAGGTGGAAAGGCTGGGAAAACTTGAGAATGGCTATGTCGTATGGGGCGACTCCCGATGATCTGTTTAAAAAATATGATTACAGTAGATGATTACATTAAATTTTAAATAGTCAATATCGAATCTTTTTAGTATACGCATAATTTTCGAATCATTCGGCTTTGATAATCAAAAATCTGTATATTTGATTGAATTTAAATTCGATTTGAATCTTGAGAATTATAATTCTGACCTAGTTATTTTTTATGTTTATACGCATGTGTCATAAAGTGCGCATACAATCGGTTAAATTTAGCTGAAATTATTCATTGTTTGTAACGTCATGAATATCTGGATTCATCATGGATTAATTATAATGTCATTAGTTGGTGTGCGTATCACATCTCATCAAGATTAGGGAATTGTACACAAGTAGTATCTTGTTGTTTTGTAAGCCTTGCGAACTCCATCATAATGTTGATGATTGCGTGGCGCGAATTGTTTATTGGCATACCTCGGTTGCATAAGATTCGAGGTGTATTCATATGAATCTTTTTTATTCTATTTTTTATTATTTCATTTCACAATAAAACTGAGCACAAAATTGTAACTGATTGCCTGATTTAATTTATTCTATTAATTTTTTTTTCAGTTCAACGTATCACTGTTGATGATGAGGCGCGATAATTACAAGAAAATATTGTTGTTTCTCATATCAGAGCATCTGCTTGAAGTAGTACTCAAAGTAGCTTATTCTAGCAAGCAATATTGATGCATTTTTAATGTGGTCATGCATCGAATTGTTTGCTTGATTTGCTACATTGGAGATAGTAAAATCACTTTATAAAAGTGAGTACAATAATAAACACATTTTTGGGAAATTTATTTGGTTTTACGACGATTGATTGAGTTATCCATTAGATCACACAATTATGCTGTCTAATTTCCTACATAGAATAAATGATCCTTTTAAAGTCCTTCAAGGATATTTTTTCATCCTCCAACATCCTTTTTTTATACTCATGTGATTGACGCAAATGGATTGTCCGACAGACGACTGCCTGGTTAAATGTCGCATTTTGGGTTGATTTATTGTTGAAAAATAATTCATACAGTTTTATATAAGTTTTATAAAATCTACCGTATATAAATTTTTATGATAAAAAAATTCATTTTTATTCAAAACGGATAAAAATTGTGATAATACCTTGTTTGGGAATCACATACGCAAACAGATTAATTATCATTTTTATTGGCTGTTTGCAAACATTATCTCTGCTAATTGCAATAACTCTGTCGTTTGCATGCAAAATTTCTTATTAAAAATGTATTTTTGATTTCCGTCAAGGAAGTGGACTGATTAATGAGCTAACAAAGTATATTGATAAAAATGATAAATCTTCTAATTTGTCTGCATAATTTAGGGAAGATTAAATTTTTTAATTTTTTTTTATGTAGGCTGCTATAATATCAATATGAATTTGTCAGTTTTATTCTTAAACGCTACATATGAAAATTAGCTTTTCTCGAAATAAAACAATGATAAATTTTTTTTCGAGTAATTTAATTTTACTGAAGTATCATAAACAAACGTCACAAATAAAAAAACAGCCAGTTATAAAAATGCTCATTTTAAAAATTTTATTGTCTCAATCGACAATTTTTTAATTTAGACTTTCTAAAAGCTGTAATAACGAGTACAACATTATTATCAATGCAAAAATTTATTTTACTCTTCACTACAATTATAACTGCACATAATATTTCAATTGTTGGACATAACATTATGAATCCAGTCAACGAAGTTGGAGACTTTCGTGTAGGCAGTTGGCGTATCGCCCTCGCAAGGAATACTACCCCACGATGTAATCCCGATAACTTGTCCGCTGGATATCAAAGGACCACCAGAATCACCCTAGAAGTACATAATTCCATGCAACAATCAATATTATTCGAATTATTAAAAATATATTTATTCGCAACACTCACGTTGCACGAGGAAATCTTATTGTAACCAGGTCCAGTGCACAAATTCGCGTCGCCAAGTGTAAACGGCGAATCTGGAGCGGCAGCTTCGAACATTTCACTACACTTCTGCAAACCGAGTACGGGTACTGTGCCCATTTGAAGAGTGTTTGGCATTATTTTCTCAGTTGTACGTGAAATTGAACCCCATCCTGAAAGTACCGCGGTACCTGGTGGTTCGCTGTACGGTGATGGTAGATCAATTGCGTTCACATATTCATTGAAATGTAGAGGTTGAGATAGCTTCAGCACTGCCAAGTCGTAAGGTTTTACGGGCCTATTTTAGAGATAAATTTATTTACTTTTTTTTGAGCAATTTCAAATATTCTTGTTATATTATACACGAAATAAAAAGAAATTCATAATAGACATTTTTTTTTAAATTTGGTCTTCTTGCCTATAAAGCGCTATTAATTAAATCTATTTTTATAAAAAAAATACTTCTTTTATTTAATAAAGAAATGAAGTTCTAATGAATATCGCAAACATTATCCTCAAGAAAATGTAAAAAAATAAATTTTTTAGTCGATCAAAGCTTCTGCGATTACAAAATAAAATACCCCGAATAAGAGTCATGCAGGAAAACATCATCAACGCCAACTCGTTGCTCGGTGTCTTCAACTTCTTTGATATTGTGTTTTCCAGCAACGACGTTAAGTCCACCGGCCAAGGTACAGTGAGCTGCCGTCAAAATCCATCTATCGCCAATAATTGCTCCGCCGCAGATGTGGCGATGACCGCTCTGAAGGGATATTTGATGTGGAAACTCACCCCTTGACGCTTCCGTTCCGCCCACTATTCGATTTCTTATGCGTTTATTATATGGGCTGTTGGTTTGACCTGTCCGAAAATTGAATGATAATTTATATGTGGTTCACGATTGAGGAGGTATAAAAGTAAATTGACAGTTTGGATGGATAAATAAAATTTATTCAGTAAGGCTCGAATTGAATGAAACTGATTTCATTTAGTTAAATTAATGTAATATTTCGTTTTATGTCGTTTCTATTTGAAATAAGCTACTATTTACAATTTTCTACAAATTTATTTTAAAAATTTACGTACACGTAGAAAGTGTATTATGGAGTTCGCATTTGAAATACCCATAGGAATTTTAATAATAGTTTACATACTCACCGTGCGAAATGTTGAAAAAGCAACATAACAGAACAGCGCCGAAGATAACTTTCATCATTTCGAAAAATAACTATGATTCCATCAACGAACGAAAAGTCAATATTCTAGCTCCCAAGGAGTTCGTGACTTCTGTCGTGTTGGAATCAAACTAAACTCAACTATCCCAGCGCGTTTTAACTGTATACCTCCTCGGAGTGTACATGTAACCGTGGGTATGGGCTTTTTTGTTGCACAAATCATAACTTTTTTACTAGCCATTCAAATCTATAATTAGGGCCCATTGGAGCAAAGGTTTAATATGCCTGTGTCAAGGAAAAATAACGCAACTTGCTATGTTAAACAGAAGTTGTAAAAGTTTTTCTTCGTCTTCCGGACGGTTTATGCCTCTTGAGTGAAAGGATTGCTCCCGCATGCATCCCAGACACCATAAATGGCTACATTTGTTCTTTTTTTTTCTTTTTCTTCATTTTCTTGAAAATTATAGTACTACTCTCTTAGAAATGTGGCACATTCAACTATAGCTTCTTTCTTGTATTTTGAAATAAATAAATAAAAAAAACATAAGAAAAATCTAGATTATTTGTTTTTTTATTATTATTTACAACTTACAGAGTACAACAATTTCGTGAGGCATTAGTCACCATATAAAAATTTATATTACACTATAGTATATATTTATTCATGAATGCGTTATAAAAAAAATATGCGAAGGCAATATAATATATTGCTATCTGATAATATTAATAATACAAAATATAGCATGTTGCGATATGGAAATATTAATTTTTTTTTTTCGTATGTATAATTACTAGTTTTTATGAGACGCTGACGAACTTTTAATGAATTATGTTGATATGCTTACAAAATTTTTGCTAATATTATGAATTGGAGGCACTTATGTAAAATCGTAGAAATATTCGAGACTTTGTTTAATTTGCTTCAGGAACTATTTTTCAATTTGCGCGCACTGGTGTACAATGGAATTACAAAACAAACAATCTCTTGGCGTAGCACCTTAACGAAAACGAAAACTATGTATATATATGAATCATGAAATTAATCTAAATTAAACATAAATTATGTACATACTACAGCGTGTACATTTTGTAATACTCGTATGCACCATATATCGGACAACACATTATAAAATTACTAAATTACTTATAATAGAAAACATAATTGTTGTTCCTATATATTCTTTTCGTTTTGATTTTGTATGCTAAAAGTACGCGCTATAGAAAGGCAATTGGAATCACAAAAATTGCATGACTTTTCAAGCCAATTAATACATCATCCGATCAGATGACTTTTCATTTCAAACTTAGCGCTCGGATGATGGATAGTACAGAAAGTTTCGTTTTTTGTATGTCGGATAAAAATCTCGCTGATAGGTTCTTACAACTGCACGTTAATACACGTTACTAAACCTAGGACGATATAATAAAACATAATATAGCTCTAATCATTAATAAAATAAAATCTAAAACAACATGGGGAAAATGAAAAATAAAGAAAACGACATTTTGAGCTCGTTTTTGCGCGAGATCGATATACAATATATATAATAATAATATATAGCATGGAAGTCGTATGAAGCGGCCTCGAGTACCGCAACTTTTTCTCTTGCATCCTCTCAGTGTTACTGGGGGTACAGTTGCCTCTCGGGGCCGCTTTATCACATAGATTGAAACGTTGCCGGTTTGTTATTTGTCAATAGTTTTTTTTTCTGTTTTTGTTCAATCATCGTCGTTCAGGAACTGGTCGAGTGGATTGGGACCCATTAATCGAGTTCTCGACGTCGAGGTCTTTTCCGTGGAGGTGTCGCCTGCAACATACATTTTTATAAATATGAATAAAAATTTTTGCACCTTTTTCTAAATATCTCGAAAATGTTTTTGAGAATGTGATTTTTAATTTATTTTGTAAAATTTCAGAAATTTGTTGTTGATTCGAAAAAAAATTCTTAAATAAAGAACATTTTTCATAAAACAAGAAATTCTGTTATTAAATTGAATTTTTTTTTTAATTTTCTTATTTAAAACATATTTATCATGAAAATATACAGTAAATAGTACTCATATTTTTTTGTCCCATACAGAGTCGATCAGAATTTAACAAGACAATGACTAAGTGATGGGGCACAATAGCAAAAAGTTTGAGTTTACACACTACTTTCTAAAGTAATGCAGTTTTTATCTTATAAAAATTCAATATCGTATATAACTACACAATATAAATGTATTTTAATTAGTTTATATAATAGAAAAATACTAATTAAAAGATATCTTGTCATATTTTTTGTTTTACATTCTAAATGTTAGAACAAATCCCTAAATCGTTCCTCGCGATGTAAGGAGAAAAAAAAAAGAAATTAATTCCAAGTACCAGTAGTGGGTCGCTGAGTATTGAGACAATCCAGCCACTCAGTCATGCTAATTCGTCGATCGTTGTTGATATCACAGTACCTCGGCAATTTTTTGCCACATCTACGCAGCTGTCGGTTGTTTGCCACCATCGCACGGAATGTCTTCCATTCTTTTCGCTCCAAAAACTGATAAATAACATTAAATTAAATACACTGAATTTCTTAGAAATGAAATTTACGCAAAACTTGTGCTTACTTTATTTTTGTTTTTATCCAGCATCACAAAGTGCCAGGTCGCGACGCGCTCTTCCTTCGATACCTGCCACTTGTCAGTCACGTCATCTACGTTCATACTCGACGATTTCATTTTCTTCTGCAGAAAATCCATCAAATCTCGTAAAAATAGCTGTTTCTTTGCTTCCGGACATCCTGTAAAATTGAAAGAATATTATTTTTCTGGGTTTAAACATCTTCATCGTCGTCATTTCCAATCACGAATTTTTTCACAGTTTTGTTTCTTCGTAAATTTACAAATTTTAAATATACCTTTCATAGGCCTAACGGGAGCAGGTACAGGGTTACAGTTTGGCGTTGAATCCTTCGACGACGTACCAGGGATTGGTTTACCAGTATCTTGATAAACACACCAGCAGTATCCAGAGTAGCATTGAACTTTGTCGTATCTGCCGTCGGGTGTGCATTCTGGCAAGTAAAACTTTTCTTGTGAGTTTCTTTGTTGGTCTTCCATCACTGATCTTCGATCGGATAAACAGTCGTTGTCTGTAAAAAAAAAAAATGTTTATTGTACTTAATAAGACATTTATTTGAGAAGCTTGTTGGAATTTCGAAATAGAATGTAATACTTACTATCAATTTCCTCGTTGTTCTCTGGGGGATCATCGTTGAACGTCGGCCGTGGTACTGGCTGAGGATTAGCCTTTGGTACTGAAAAAATTTATTTACTTCAAATATAATTTTGATCTTGATATCATCATACGAAAGGAAGGAAGCACAGACAGAATGTCAAAGCTCAGAAAATATTCACTAATTATCAGAACCAAGAGAAATAAAAAAAAGAGATCAAACAATACTTTGATAGCGTATAAATGAAGTACCGTCTCCCTCTATCAGCCATATCAAATAAACAAAAAAAAAAATGACAAGGCTCGAGTTTGCGTAGCGTGCACACGAGTATATTTACAATGTGACGTCGGAAACATCGCTTAACGACTCGATAAATTTGTACTCCCATAAGTTTAGTGTGTATGTACATTGTCGTGCGTCACGTATAATTAGAATTTCATATTGTAAATTATCGATCTTAACGCGATGTGATATGCATAATGTTATTTTTTTTTGTCGTTAAGCATCGAAAAATGAGAATATGCTAACCTTGATCCATCGAAGCCCGGGTTTGATGAGCTTGTGGTAACTGTTCCTCCGCTGCAACAAAAAAGAAAATAAACTTGCTTTAGTTATAATGATGATAATGATGCGCTCGTAATACGTCAAAGTCAGTTTTTAAAAATCGTGCGTGTATTCGACGAATTTTTTTGTTTCTCGTCGAATATGCATTTAATTAACGAATGTGATCGATCAATCAACTTGACCATCTTCTATTTTTTTTTTTAATTGAGACACTTTGAATTATTCATCACAGCGAGAGAATGAATAATCCAAAGTTTCTTCTCCGACGAGTGAAGCTTTATAACGTCGCGTGTCCGAATTATAATCTCTATTTCACGGTGTAGTTCAGGGTAATGTGCATTAAAAAGAATATAACTGTGTTGCACGATATACGAGTAGGATATATACTTTGTCGAGGAACTTATTCGGAAGGAAATGTCGTATTATTGTTATAGAATCATCGTTTTGATTGTATTGCGTGCAATGATGATACGGAAAACTGTCTTTTTACTTGTTAATGAGACTTGTCAAGCGTTTTGTGAAGGTTTATAAAAAGTGAATTAGTTCCTCTCATAAAAACTAGATGAATCTGAGCATAATGTAACGTTACTTAATAATTGGCGTTGTATATTGGAGTTGCAGATATGAATATTTAAAAAAAATGTAATATACTTTTTTACTGAGGCAGATGACTTAGTACTGTTTTTCAATTAATTGAAATAGTTTAACTATAAACTTTCAAATTGTCAACCCAAATTCTCGATCAGAAATGAGCTTGCGCCGAAAAATAAAATAAATGCATTAAAACGCAGCTTTCATTCGAACCCACGCCAGAGACACTCTGCATAAAGTCGACATCCTGTTACGGAAGCACGGCTCAAGCTTAATTTTACTTTCTACGTTGTCTACGTCGTCGTTGTCGTCATTTGCGTGAGTCGAGATAATGGTAGCCGACGGATTAATGCCCCGGAAAGTTTTTTGGCTGTTTCTTTCTTTCTTTTTTTTTTATTTAAATTTTTCTTCGTCCCCCGCATCACTTAACTCGAATTACGCGTTTGTATGTACAAGTAAATGGTGAAGGAAGCTTGGAGGATGTCGTTGTATCTCTTTCTCGATAATTTGATAAAACGTTTAATTAATCAGCAATGAATGAATGTTATCAACTATTATGTGCGTGTAATTTTTTTTTTCATTCGAGGAATGAATTGTGTAATATGAATGAAAAAAATTGCATTATTGCGGCGAAATCCGTTTACGTCAAATCAACAGGATTTTTTTTTATATTTTCCGTGTACTTTTATACATGAATTTTTTTTTTTTTTTTTTTTGTAGAATATAGAAAAAAATTAACATATTCACACTACTTTCCGTGATTACGTATAAATACACGAGTACAAAAAAAATTTATTTATCTTAAGACCGTTCAACCCTCATGTCTGACTCATATAATCCACTTACAAATCTCAGAATTAATTTTCGAAGGCTCAATTTCACTGATGTTTATGATTACGAGCACAAAAAAAATCCGACTTTTATTGAAGGTGCTTGCTGCCAAACTGTTTCCTTAATTGGAAAAAATATATAAATTTCGCGATAAGGATCCTCGTAAAAGAGGATCATTTTAATTCACTGGTGCGAACGAATTTGCGGCAAGATCGGAATGCGAATGTACTGAGTTTCGTAAACAAGTTGACTAGTGCATGCGATAAGGAAAGGTTTAGATAAAGGAATCTTTGTACTTAATATGTAGTTTTTTTTACTCTTAGAGTAAGACAATAAATTCTGAATATGAAACAAAATTTCTAAAATTCAATTCTACTCTCGCGTTTTCTCATTGTAATCTACAATAAAAAAAAATTAATTAATACTCACTGGCAAAGTCATTAACAACAACAAGGCAAGCACCCCATTCTTGTTTAGACAGTTTGAGATCGCGATTGCTATCGCAGCTTCTCGCGAAAGTACGCGCGCATTTCTTCGGCCTCACTGCTTTTTTCGCAAGTCGCCGCAACTCCTTGTATTCCGCTCTGTCTAAGAAACCATCGCCATCCTTGTCAAGCATGACGAATTTCCAGGTTAGCACTCGTTCGATGTTTTTGTCACCTGAAATTGCAATTCCGTGTTTTTACAAAGTGAAAGTGCAGTTAATAAAATGTTTACGAGCGAGTAGTTTTTAATGGTTGTTGTGGTAAACTTTTTTTAGCGTCTAACAGAATTTCTATATTTTATAAAAAAATGATATAGATAAATTTTGGATTTATTACAGCTTTAAAAATAAATCGATAGATGGTAACCATAATTTTTATGTGGCTCCATTTAGTTCATGCGTTTTATTATAATATATATTGGTTTATGTTTCGATGCGTGTATCGAAAATACTGTTATGCTAATTTCTGAGTCCCATCACGTCCGACTGTTTTGCTGTTTCACATATCACATGATTTAAATTATGAATACTAGATTTTCATTTTAATCCATAATCAACAGCACGAAAAAATATATTTCAAATTCTTTCGTAATTTTGTAATATCATTGAAAAACTCATATTTTCGCTAATCAAAATATAACAAAAGCAGATAACATTAAACAAAAAGAGCAACAATATAATTCTCGTCAGCGACCTCGCATCACATCAAATCAGTCAAGGCGCCGCGTCGATTTTTCTTTTTTCTTTATTACCACACACATATATGAGCAATTCCACAAAAAAACTGCCATAATTCGGCACCGTTTGTCCGAATTTTCATATTAGAGGCACGC
>JAWWMK010001368.1:0-35781 GCA_035047105.1 Galeopsomyia nigrocyanea
ATTTACTTCATTTAGAATGAGGAATTAGCCAAGAAAGCCTTTTTTTTTCAAATTTTTGCGTAGATTTAGCCTCAGTGAAAATGAATTACTTTAGAAAGTCGGGTGTATTCTGAGGAAACTCATGCAGCATTCTTAACCGAACACAGATGGCACAGAATGGAGCCATTGCTATCCCCAAGGTGCTTCTCGTGCTTGCACGTAGTGGCGGATCGGCTGTTCATAATAGGCGGCGCGAGCGAGACATGCAGCAGGAGTAGCATCGAGAGCGTAGGCTGCATCGACGTTTGGGACGCGAGTCGTTGCGGCTGGCAGCGATACACCCAACTACGGACAGCTCGACACGGACATGCCGTTAGCTCGATTGGTCAGCATTGTGCACCCCGCTTGTTACGTCCATTTCGTTTCCCATCGTTCCTTTTCAGACGCCCCCCCCCCCAAATTCCGTATAGCTTGTTTGTTGCAATTGTCGTTCGGCTGCTACACTTTTTTTCTCTTCTCTTCTTTTTTTCTTTTTTTTTTTGCCAGTTGACTTTGATTTACGTGCAAGCGTATACCAGTTCAATACACCCTTATTTTAAAACGCAATAGAATTCGCTGTAAATGCTCGTCTTGCATTTTTATTCGAATTCCTAATGAAAACACGGAACTGTTGATTTGTTAATTTAGGCAATAAACTGCTGGTGATTGGTGGCGTGACGACCAAATACACGAAAGCTCTGAAGAGCGTCGAGTGCTACTGCTTCGCGCGGGATAACTGGATAAAAGGCATTTCCTCGCTGCCTTTTGCCATTTCCGGCCATGGTACAGTCTCGTTAGCTTCCACTAATGTACCAGACAACTCCTCGCAATCGAAAAATTACCCAGACGCCGAATGACTTTTTTTCTTTTCATACCGAAGAAGAGATTGTTAGTTAATTTTAGTAATGTACTTTTTTATATTAGTTTATCGATGTAGTTATTTTTGTAACTAACAATTTATAAGTAAATGCTAAAGGAAACATTAATTTCATTTCTAACAAATTTATCCTTCCCACGGTAAATTGGAAACAACAGAAACTATACACTGAAAAAAAAATCCTCTTGGCACAAGAGGAATGCTCTTGTTATAAGAAGATTTTCCACTTAAAATAGCTGCAAAATTATTTCCTTTTGTAGCAAGAGGATCCGTTCGATATACAAGAGGACATATTCTTGTTACAAGAGGAATAATTTTGTAACAAAATGATTTTACTCAAAATTAAATTCCTCTTGTTACAAGAGGCCTGTTTTTTCCGTGTAGCTTTTGATCGATTGCATTCAAGAATATCATAGCTCGAATAAACATTGCAAAAAGCATTTAAAACGAACATTAGCGCGCTTCTTATTGCGAAACTCCACCGCAAGCTGGCAGCACTTACAAGTTGAGCCATCCACCGCCATCTCTGTTCACCTCGAGCAACATGCCACGCTACAAGCTGGTAAAGTCGCAATAACGATCGTTGATTCGTTGCTTGGGCATAGCGGCGGCGGCGGCGCTCAAGTGTCAAAAACAGCAACGACAGGTCTCGCTGGTTACCTGTGCCGTGCGGCGGCGATCGTGAAAGAGAGAGAGAGAGAGAGAGAGAGAGAGAGAGAGAGCGAGAGAGAGAGAGCGAGAGAGAGAGCCGCCGCGGCGCGCGATCAGTGCTCCGGCCCCGTGCGTGCGCGCGCGATAATAAAAAGAAAATAGTAAGAACAACACGGGAAGGCGTAAAGCAACGCCGAGTAGTGCAGTGTAGTGTGGTGTATAGTGTGCAGTTTCGAATGTGCCGCGATCCGTTCGGTTAACCTCGAAAAAAAAAAAGAAAAAACGTTATGGCATCGGACGAACAACAGCAGCAGCAGCAGCAGGAGAAGACGACGCCGCTTGCCGAACAACCATCAACTCCAGCAGTAGCAGGTACGCTCTCACTCACTCACACATACGTACCCTGGGACCGAGCAACAAGTGGCTTCGATAAGGATGCGCGTATACAAGAAGCAGAGTGAGCGAGAGAGAGAGAGAGAGAGAGAGGAGAAAGTGTAGACGGCCTTCGGAAAAGTCGCCGATTTTTTTTGTAGGCCGGCCTATTGTCTGTCTGTATATATGTGAGTGCGTACACCTCTTTTTTTTCGCGTTCGCCAGTATATGGCAAGGATACAGTCGGGCGCGCTTGTAGGCTAAGAGCGCTCAGGTGTAGGCGCGTGAGCGAGCGAGCGTTCGGTTTTTTTTTTTCGGACCAAGGAATTCGACGTGAGTCAGATTAAACTATATATGCGGAGAACGCTCGGAAATCGGTTGGATTATCGAGCGAGGCTGTCTCTCTTACTATACTTTACGTTTTATATATCTCGCAGCGGTAACGTTTTAAAATCCGTGAAAGATGTGTGTATACTAACGCTCGCCTTCGCTATTTTGGCGATCATCGACCGGTTCTCCAAGTGTGTAAGAGCGATCGTGCGTCAGACAATACAGTTATTTTAATTGACATCATCTAGTAGAGAAAAAAAAACATCCTCGATTCTTCGCGAGGTATGGATTGCTAAGTCGGAAAAAATCTCGCGGTCGGAATCGATGAGAGAGAGAGAAAAAAAACAAACTCAACAACTAAATTCCTCGGACGCACATCGCTCGATAAGCTATCGAGTGGTATGTATGCTTACCTATCGTGTCTGCCGCACGATTACACGCGAAGAAAACCTGTTGTGAAAAGAGGGAAAAAAATAAAAAAACGAGCATCGATTTTTAGGAGACCCGTGCGGTCGTAACTGTAAAGGAGGCCCGCGCAAAAATTTGCATAAATTATATACTTCTTACCTTTGCCAAGGAGAAATGAAAAAAAAGGGAAGACCGCCTATATCGCTTTGTCGCTCTCTGTACACACTCACATATACGTGACCGATCAGGTGGAGTCTGATTTATCTGGACGATGGACGATGATAAGATATTGTCCGTTTGTCTTTCTCAATCGCTTTGCTCGCCGAGTTGCCTTTATAATAATAAGCCGCTTTGAACGCTGTATAAGTTTGTTTTACAATGACTCTCGATGAATTTTCTTGACTATAGCTTTGCGTTACGCACTATGGTGCAATTATTCTTGAATCTTATCTATATATGCCGTTCGTTGGTTACCTTCGAAAGCACTATGAATTCTCTGTGACCAGATTAAAGTATTTTTTAAAGAGTTTAGATTTATAAATAACTATCTTCGTTGGTCCCATCTCTTACAATCGTAATTCATTTATTTTCATTGAGGTTCTAATTAAACTTACAACATAAACAGACGAAAAGATGCAACATTGAATAAAAACATTTTTACATTCATAGTGATATAATTTGCAATAACGATGACTCATTTTAATTACTATATAAAACGAAATTTGCAGTCGGCCAATTTTATTTTCGTCGCGAGCTTGTTTATAAACTTAGAGAGACCTGTCGAACTGTCAAATTTGACGTTTTCCACGTGTTTTCATGATTTCCCAGTTGAGCAGAAAAGTGACAGGTGGCGCTGGATGTTTCATTACGGTGTTGTTTTCAATCGGTGCAACGCTTACTACGTGCGCTTGTTGCATCTCGTATTGCGTGTCGGATTTCGCGAAAATTGCTGAAATAAATACTTGTTGCCGTGAAAAGTCAAGGTTTTTTGGTCGTACGTTTCACAATTTATCGTAAGCGTCTGTATTAACAAAAGTGAAACAGTGAGCGCACTGAAAAAAAATCAGTGGCGCGAGAGGTGAACTGAATTGATAGGTTATGTTTGTGTAATAATCAGCAAAAAAATGTCAACTCCGTTTTTGGCCGAAGATAGTAATCTTTTGAAATTGGCTCCAAGCTTATCGGAAATGGTTGATAGTCTGGATGAAAATGCCGACAAGTTTGATCATATTATGGCCTTTTTCCTCGCTGTGATGGCAGAGTTTGGATACAAAGTGACTTGCCTGTATGATGAAAGCAATGAGTAAGTATTATTATCATTCTGTGTTGCAGTCATTCAATAGTTTACAGATTAATTATTCTTTTCACACGTTCTGATTGGTGTTTTATTTCATTATTATAGTTCCTGGTTCATTATTATATTCACACGTTCTGATTGATGTTTTATTTCATTATTATAGTTCCTGGACCAAGGATTTGTCATGCATTTCGAAAAGCTGGAAACCACCTGGACAGACCCACTATGACATTGACTTAATATTGTCTCATAGAAAAGAAGCTCGATGCAAGCTTATTGGTATTCCTGTGGGTGACTGGTTAGTTCTGAATTTATTGGCAAAAGGTGCTACTACGCTCTGTAAGACTCGATCCATGTCAGTTCATGTTGCAAAGCACATTAATATGCACCAAAAAGAACTTGGCAAGTTCTGGCACCTAAAAGAATTGGGCCTATGGTAGGTTACAGTTAAGATGATGTTTAAATATTGTCTCATCAAATCAAATATTGTACCATTTATCATTTGTTTAATCTTACAGTTTCAAAAATAAGCTACTAGCTCCTTTACACGGAGAAATGATGATGGAAATTGGTGTGGCTGGTCCAAGTCTTCAAGGTCTTCCTCACGAAATCAAAGTTTTGATTGCCAATATGTTAGATAAAAGAAGTAGAACAAATTTAGAGAAAATATGTAACGAATTCACTAAATTGAAAGAGAATAATCTATCCCAAGGACCAGATCGATTTTCCAAAAATCAAACAATGACAGTTCAATAGTTACTTAAAGTATTCAGATAAATTACTCAATTGTTCAATATTTGTTTCAAGTGATTGCTCAAATTTCTTTAGTTTTGGATACTTGATTACTTGTTTAACGTGATTTATTTATTTATATACTTGATTATTATTTCAATAATAACAATTCGTTTTAATTTGAAAATAAATTATTTTGTGCACAAAATGACATTAGAAATTGATAAACAAAGTATCTGTACAAAAGAAATATAATATAAGTGAAATGCAAAGACTTTCAGACGTTCAAGCAACAGTATATTTAATATTAACAAAAGTGTATAAAGTAGTTATAAGCTATGAACTTTTATATAGTCATTATTCAAATTTAAATTGATGATGAATATTGTAAAAATGCGAGATTCTTCAAAAAGTAAAACAATTTGAACAACATATTTTTGTAAAGTGGCATACTTATAGATAATACTAGTAAAAAAAGTGACTTTTTTTAGAGAATTCCTCAATTCTACATTTGTATAATACTAAATCTACGAAATAAAAAAAATTTAATTTACAAAAAAGAAAAATTGTCGCTATTATTCTACATTACCCTGCCGAGCATAATATCGATTAGCGTACTAATCCATCATTTTTTACTTTAAAAGTTTCAGATCAGCCGGAAGAGATTCCAAAGGACGAAACGAACGACGATAGTATTTTAGAAGAACTCGACAAGGCACTCAGCAACGGCGATATCGGTAAGTGTATTATTTTTAAATAATCTCGTACTAAAAGTTTTTGCGCATTCGATACTAGATATTCACGCGCTAGCATTCACAACAATAAAGCAACTTTTTTGGCAACCCCAGTTTGGATAAACTCCAACTAGTTTTTTTTACAACAAAAAAAGTCCAATCCACACTGACATTATTTACATTGCGAGCAAATTACTTAAGCGACAAAAACAAAAGTCATTCATTGGATAATTTCCAAATGAAAACATGAGCATCGAGATAAAAGCTAGAAATAAAAGAAAGCAATGGAAATTCATACGCTGGGAAATATCGAATTTTAGCCGGAGCTTGCATCCGCAGCACTATCGGAAGTGGATCGTAAATTAACGTGCTCTCGACACACTCACGTTTCGAACGACGACGACCTTGGTCGAGACCTAGAAAACATCGCGGGCTTTCCGCTGAATGTCCCTCGGTGAGTGGCGAGTTTGATCCGTTAAGCGTGTGCTTTTCAGCAAGCCTACCAGAAATGAGTCCACTTCTCTCTCTCGTAATTCCATTTCACGAGAGAGAATTTCTTCGAGTGTCCTTTTCATAGCTTAAGATTCGAACGCAGCGAGCGGAAATTGGCCTATATGTGTAATTAATTGCGATCGTCAACAATAGCTCTCGACTTGTTTACACTCGGCGTAGCAGGCAAACAATGTAAATGTTCGCTGCAGTCGGTGGTGGGGTGCAATCAATTAATACATGCCAGAGAGCAGCTCGCACAGCAGGTCAAGTCCATGAGGAGGCGCGTGCGGGATGATGGATAGCAAAGTGTCGGGGCTCGCTGCTCGCACGCGCCTATATATGGATGTAAACAATGCAAGCTCCGCGCGGATCAGCATATTACAACGCAGCTGCACGAAGACGTGCCCTTGTCATCGTCTCGCTTTTCATCAGCATCGCAAGATGGGATCTCCCGGCTATACTGTCCCGGTAGACTATCTCTCTCTCTGTACTCTCTCGCTCCTCTGGGAGAAACTGGGTCGTGCTGAATTTTCACGTGCGTGCATTCAAACGGGGAGCAGCGCCGCGCACAGTTTGCTGAATTTCCCTTTTCATCCCCTCCCCCCTCCTCTAAATTAATTATGAATTGACGAGCTTGCCGCGCAAAACCTTCGGTAAAATTACATTCGGAACTCGACGTTCAAGTTGCTGCGCGCGCGGCGCGGCGGCAGATCTCGCGCCTATTCATGACTAATTAGACGAGCTTGCACATTATAACTGGCAAGCGCACGGGCGCGATTCAGCAATGTTACAGCGAGTTACTCTCTCGCCTAAGGATTCCCAATTAGAAAGTTTGCTATTCAAACAGCCGAAGGTTGCCGAAAGAAAAAAAAAACAAGACTTTCATCCGAACTTTCTTTTTATTTTCAAGTGCCAATCGCGCAAGTATATGGATTCATATGTACACAGTCGTCGAGTCATTAGCAACAGCGGACACGTCCAAATAGTGCAGGCAGCAGCAGAAGCAGCAGCGGATATAGAGAAGCGGGTCACCGGACGTACAACACCTACTAGTGGGGGGATGGGTATAGTGGGTTGAAAGCGATTCACGCGAGAGAGCCGCGAGTGAAAGAGAGAGAGAGAGAGAGAGTCTGGACTCGTCCTTAGCGCCTGCGCCCACCCTCCTCGACACGCGCTCGCGCGATTCATACTCTCTCTCGCTGCTATTGCTTCCAGTCGTGCCTCAGCTGCCAACACGCGACACGCTTTTTTATTTTCTTCGCCTCAAGGACGAATCTTGCAAGACCGACTCTGTGTGCAAACTGGAGAACGCTTATTTTTTTATCACACTAACTTTGTCCCGTCGATCTCTCGTGCTTTCGGCCGCCACGATCTTTGTGCGCATTCTATTGTTTTTTACGACTATACCTCGCTCGATATAGTGTGAATTACAGCTGTATAGATAATTTTTACCGGTTGCATTCACGAAAGTGTAGCAGACAAAAAATAAACACGCCGAAAGTGCGGTGAATGATGAAAAATTGATTAAAAAATTTTTTGTCGAGTGGCACAGAGTCTAGAGCTTTTGTGTGTGTGTGTGTACCGTGAAGCTTTTCATTGTTTACCAAACTTGATGAGAGATTAGTTGAGTTTGACTCGAGTTCGTGCCTCTCGATGCAGCGATTGACGTCACGGAAATACCGGGTCGCACAATAGACGACCCTCGTTGTACACCGGCTAGAAAACATCTTCTTTTTTTTTCGATATCGTGTAAATATCCAATGTATACATATATTTACGTGTTTCCATCAAAAAATTTAACTTTTTTTTTCGTCGATTTCGCTGCTTTGTATCAGTTTATCTGAAATTTCTATTTTTAATTTAATTATGTGTACACTGTTGCGCCAAAAATCAATAATTGATTATTCGAGCATTTGAATAACCTAATTAGCGTCCGTTACAGAGAACCACGCGTTCTCCTATATACAATCAGTGCATTGTATTTATTAGCTGGTATTGTTTGAATTTCTCCGCAGCCTCCGATGTATTCCATCAAATCCCATTGGGAATGCAAACAATTCGTATTTACATTTAATTCAACTACAAATATTTCCCCGCATACGCAACAAAGTTTATAAAATATAAATTTGATAAAAAAAAGCACTGAGAGTAAAGAGAAGCTGGTAAAGTTGTGATGAATAGAAGTATGTTTGTTGGTCACATACCGTAAACATCGGTGAATTGCAAGAAAAGTTCGGGAGCAAACAAAAAGAGATAACGGCATTTCCGTACTATATATTTCATTTTATATGCACGTACATTTTAGTTTTCTCGAATCATCATCGCACGTAATTGATTAACCTGCTGTTCGTGTTTATTGATAACCGCAAATGAAAGAAACCGCTATATAGCCGCTAGAATAGATGCGTTAACTGTATCGAACGATTTACAGTTATATATATGCACATAGTTGCTTCGCTTATATGATGAAATTGCAAATTGAACGACAGTGCCATCGCCGCTGAGAAAAAAAAGATAACACTGTACTTCCTCGTTTCCTTCCGCATTTAATGCCGAGAGCAATAATTTTTCTAATCAAACTCGAGATGAAGAAATATATTCTCAGGACGTCTGCTATTCGTTCATGTAATGCCGAGCTCAATCTTTCTTTCATTAACTTTGATGTCTACTCTGTCGGATAAATTACTCACTTGATATCGTAGAGTCAACTCGGAAGTTGATGAATTTTTTCCTCGTAAAAGTTTGTCGTTACGTAAAGACAGCGAAAGTATATAAAAGGAGGAAAGGAACAAAAATCTCTAACCAGTGTACCCACGGTAAATAAAACTTCCCAAGCGCCACACAATGTATTATAACTCGCGAACGACTATACAGCATTGTGCGTCGACAACGGCCTTAACATTGTTTTTTATTCTCTTTCCCCGCAGGCAAGATGAAAAATGCGCGCGTGAGGTCGAGAAAGATAGCCGCAACAATATTCTCCGCGTATGGCAGCTCCTTGTTGGCGCGCAAAGTCACGCGAGCCTTTGCATATAAATACGGGCTCTTGCAGTAGCTCCCTATTTACGCGCGCACCTTATGTGGCGCTCGGATTAACGGACGTGATAAAGTTGCACTCGACGCGTGTTACCATTAATTTTCTTTTTTTTTTATTTGTTCAAGTGTGGCTTTCGAATTCAATATTTGTTGGGCGGAAGCTTGTTTTAATAGAATTATTTTATAAACTTGGGTTTCATCAATTACCAACGCTAAAATGTTATTTCGATACGCGAAACATGATATGGAACTTAAATTAATATCAATACGTTCAACTGTTATTCAATCAATTCCATTTCAATTTTACTCATGAAAACATATATACCGATATAATGGCTTTCATTTGGAGTACTGCACTCACAATCGAATGGACTTTAAAAAAGCTTTGTCATTCGGATTTATTTGAAAAGACACTTTTAGCTCTCGAGGATATATATACATAGACAGGGAAAGCGCGCGATAATTGATGAAGCGTATAATCTGCTACTACACCGAGAAAACACTCAAGCTCCATCAAGCTCAACCCCCACGTTAATATCAGCAGTTTTTTTTCCTCCGAGCTTTGCCTCCTCCTCCTTCCCGTATAATATACTTGCTCGAGACACTTAATTATGAAGGATTATCGTTTCACCCTGCAATATCAAGACACGAGAATCCGCAGCCGCTCCTCTTTATCCATCGGCCAAACTAAGCGAGCCGATATTAACAATTCGCTGACTCCTCGGTTTTCGATAATAAAGCGTGTCACTGGGATCTTTAAAGCCGTCACGTCGTGTCGCGCTGCTGCGGTATCTGTGTACGTATTATGCGCTTGTGAGAAGAAGTCGATCGATGTTCTTCTGCCCGAGGAAGACTAGCGCACGACAGCCTCAATCTAACTTGTCGCCGCAAGTATGATTTCTCATACTCGTGATATTTCGGTATTTCCGAAACTGTACGTAAAAGCTTGACAAAATAAATCTTTTTTTTTTATCGTCCAACGCGCAAATTCGCCGAAAGGCAATATCTTTCGGTTTTTAATCACCCGTCCGTTTGGAAAATAACTCATATCTATGCGGCCCGCCAGCTCTTTTTCCCATTTCGGCCTTCCACATGCAACATTCATAAGTCTTTCCCCCCATCACTCATCGCTTATATACATATCTCAATCAAGCGGGATGTTGCACGATTGACCAACGCTCGCGCTCTGCCTCAAAGCTTTGTTTTCCAATCCATTTATTGGGGCTTGGTCCAATCAATCGTTCGCGTATACATGTATACGCTTCAGCCGCGTTGACGCCACGTTTTTTTTTCTCTTTCTCTCTGTCGAACGATGAAAATTGACTTTATGGGCCTCTAAACGAATGCGCGTCAACTCGTTGATTATGCCATTACTCATTTTCGCGCTTTCAAGTGCACTCAGCAACTTTTGCATCCATGAATTTTTCGATTAAAATTTTATTTACTAAACCATTTACGCGACCACGTAATAAAGCTTTGTCGCTGTATATCGGCAATTAAACGCTAAATATCAAAGCAACGCGAACGCTTTCACGATAACTTTATTGCTCGAACAACAGAGCCATGCGATGAAAAAAAAAGTGGCTGGGTCAAAACCATTAGCCTTATGAAATTTTTTATTTTATTTTCTCTTCTTTTAATATCCACGAAAGAATTTAATAAACTGATACAAGGCAGTTTGATGAAATTTCGAATCAATCGGGCGTAATGGTCGACTATACGATCTCACTCACTCTCTTTCTCATTTCCTTTGACACGGAGCGCACCGAGATTGAGAGAAAGAGAGAAACAGAGACGTATATATGAGCAAATCTACAAAAAAACTGCCGTAATTCGAGAAAGTATTTTCAAATATTCAAACTGGGTGCACTCTCAATTTTAGGTGCACGCTGTTCTACGAGGAATCAAAAGATTCGTAATTCTCTTGCCCATCTCCTTTTTAAATGTGATACCCCCTTTTTTGCATGTAACAGTGTCAAAATCAAGTGCAAACTCTGACATCGAAAAAAAACGAAAATCTGCGGTTTTGTTGTTTTTTAAGGTTTTTTGGAATTTCATATATAAGAAACCAAAAATGTTAGCGTTAATCTGACTTCAGAACCGAATTCTACTGCTCAAAATAAGTCGAAAACCATATTTTATTTTTTTTTCTACATTGAATTTCGATCCACGTAGAGCTGTGAAAACAGGAAAATTTCATGAAACATGTGAAAATTGCATAGTTTTGAGTTTTTATGCGTTCTTGTTTTTTAAAAAGCTCTACAAGGACAGGAATTGAGAGTAGAAAAAAATAAAACATGGTTTTCGATGTATTTTGAGCCGTAGATTCTGAATTCAGATTAACGCTATTATTTTCCGTTTTCTATGAAATTCCAAAAAACCATGGAAAATTGCGTTGTTTTTTTTTCGATTATTTTTAGAGCTTCTATGCGCGAAAAAAGTTTGTTACACGCCGGTTCGGAAATGGGCACTTATTTTTTTAAGTTCTGTATGGAATATAGATTGAGAAAATCGCATCCCCAAGAGCGTGCACCCCTTTTGAAAATTCGCCCCAATTTTCTCGAATTGTGAAATTTTTTTTGTAGATTTGCTCATGTATATATATAAATGTACTTTTTCGATGGAAATCGTTGGAAACAATGGCGTTGTCGTCGCTGCATCTCGAGACAAAGATTGATTTATCGTCGACGTCGTCGACATTCCAGAGAAAGAAAAGAGCAAAAGGGAGCAGCAGCAGCATTTGAAAAAAAAATCGCAAAAAGGGGTGAAAGGTGCCGCAGTGATTTATGAAGCAAAACAGAGTTATACAGATGCCATGGCTATACGGCTATGCGATGCGATTAATTAATGGCAAGCGCGGACGATAAGGAGGAGAGAGAAGAAGAAGAAGAAGAAAGGGGGACGAGATAATTGATTTTGTTGATCGAGCGAGCGAGCGGAGGGCGGAAAAATAGCTCGCGATCCGCGCAACTACTCGAAGTGTCGCCTGCACCGGCACAGTTCACGACTACTCGAGTCTGCTTCAGCCCCAGCAGCAGCAGCGGCATCGGCCAGGAAATCAGTCCTGTGGCAGTTTTACTCTGCGGGAATGCTAACGCACAGCCACAGCGACGGGGAATTTCCAATTTACTCTCAAGGTACGTCAAGACATTCACTGAAAGCTTTTCTTTTGAAATTCTTGTGAAATATATGCACGTTGTTTGAGGCGAAATTAATTTTTGGAAATTTATGCCGTGGTGTACGGATAGTCCGGAACTGAAATCTTTTGGACGAACGCTGTATAACCCCCGCGGGAGATTAGCGTGTACAAACGCCCTAATAACTGTTTCGCTTACTAGGGGAATTCAAAATGATATTTCGGCGTTTGACCGTAAGATACATAACGCAGAGCAGCAGCCTCGCTCAAGGTATAATTATGCGCACTAGTTTCCGCATTCTAGACATCTAATTAAGCTTTCACAGCCGAAAGTGCGCCAGTACATTTGAAAATTAAAATTTTCTTTCTCAAGCTCTGCGTAACGTGCATAATTAGCTTGATGAAAACATGGAGAAAAAAAAAGAAATTATTCTTCTCGACTCAGCACTGAAATGACATTCTCCACCTTTGAATTTATTATACGTTGCAAGTAACACGAAAGTGACATCATCGTATATGCTTTATAGAGTAGTCTTCGCAAAACCTTCGATCTAATATCTCGGAAAAGCGAGTACGAGCGGTGCTGCACGGTCCATAGCAGCGCGGCAGTTTGCAAACTTCGTTACGAAATTATTGGCCGAGCGCACAGTGCTTCCGTCTTGACCTTAGCCGGAAGCATTTCTCACTGATTAATGTATGAGTTAGCCCAGTGTAGACAAAGTCAATGTATATACGTACACTTTCCGGCCGTCGCACGATGCAATATTTCTCGCTGTTCTCAACACTACCGTTCGAGTAATACCAATTTCAATGCTCAACTTCACTTTAAACTTTAATCGTCGAATTTATTCGTGCGAATCTCGCGATAAGTGAAAAAGAAATTGAAGCTGCGCAAGGATAGCAGCAGCAGTAGCAGTGACGATAAAGGGAATTTATCGGGCTGTAAAAAGAAGCTGCGGCAGGTGCGCGTAATGCCAAGTTTCTAAGCATTTTCCACTTCGCTTTTCATCACGCGCGCCGAAAGGAAACTTAGCGCACGTTCCCCTTGATCTTGGCGTTCGGCCGCAAGTGAACGGAAGCCGATAGCCGACATTCGCAATGGATAAGACGAATACATATAGGGGAAGGATCCACGCGCGCGAAACTGCCAGACCAAAGAGTTTGGCTTGCAGCCAGCTGTTTCTCGCTGTCGGGGGAGCAAAAGTAGTTCATATCAGTCCCGGAAATAAGGCGAGTCTAAGACTAGGTCTTCAGTCTCTCTCTCTCCCTTTTATGCGATGATAATCCGACCAGCACGTTCTTACGAGCTATTGGAATGTGGCTTGAATTTGGCACGTTACTTACACGTGGTTACGGAGCTCCTTGCCAACTGCTGCCATCGGGACATTTGTGAAGCGATAAATACAATATTGGCTTCGATTTCTTTTTTATCATTTTCGGTAATCTTCCAGCAATAAAAACACGTATTCGTACGCGCGCGACCCGTTATTAATGTTTCTTCGGAGAAAATTTTCCTACGGAACAACGGCAACTCCTGTTCCCTAATGTTCCTGTGAATTTATGGGCTGTCGTGTCGTCCATTGTCTCCTGGTATAACCAATGCATTCACTAGCTCATTCACTTCGCGCTATCTATAATGATGCGAAGCTGCGATAGCTAGTGGATCAACTGTATCTTCTTGGCGAAATCTCGTGTTGACACGATGAATGATGTTATTAACATTGCTTATAGTTAGTAAAGCGATTGTTTAATTATATTAATTGCTAATGCGGCTTTTCACTCGCTTTTCATCATGATGGTTCAATACACGATGACAAATTGTTGTTTGAAATCAAGTGGTTTAATCAACGATGAAATGTTCAATTTCCATCATCCGATAGTATAACAACAACAACAAATTTGATTAAATTCAAATATTTCTCGTGACCGTGATGCAAACTCGTATAACCCACAGTGACGTAAATCGATTCTGATCTTCGCTCGCTGTTCGAATTGTGCTCGTCGTGAATGTTGACAAAATCGATGTTGTCAGGGTCCCTGAAAGTTTTTCCACTGTGCGAGATGAAAACGTAACCCCCAGTGGCAATCTACCGTCATCTGTTGTTATGAGTTTACAGAGAGCACAAAAGCTGCTGAATAGCGCATCCTGAAAATTTCATCTCTGTGCTGCGTATGATTCTCACTGCTACTGGATGATATTCGATTATCATAGTTACCTTGCCACCAATTTGTTTTTTCGATGGAAATTTATAACAACAAATCAAAACTATTCAATTTCAATTGATAATATGAATCCGTGTTATTAAATATTTTTGAAATGAATAATCATAAATACTTATTACGAAATAAATATTTGACATTTCAAACATAAGATGAACAACCCAAGTTTAGCAATTTCAGAGTAATAGCTATCCCAGCCAGATCTTCAATTCGTGTGTAGCAAATGAAAATATAAAGTAATGTACGAAAAATGTTTTCATGAGCTTACCCAGATTGAAAATATAAAACAGGCTCGAAAACAGGCGAATTATTTTTATTTGGTTTAAATGGGTCTTCGTTTTTTACGACTCCATAATCTTCAGCTTCATAAACTGGTTTCACCAATTAATAAAATTGAAATCCAAAGTTCCTTGTTTTGCTCTTTGAAAAAATATCTGTGTCATCTGTCTCTAAAATATGAAATAAACATTTAACTGGATATCTATTTTATGAAAAAGGTTGAATTTATAATTTAATTTTTAATTAAATTAATAATTTTAATTTTTAAAATAAATTAATAATTATTGTGAGTATATTTATTTATGGAAATAACTGCATTACAGAAATTCATAATTTATTTATTTGATTTCACGAGTCGATACGTACACAGTAAAAATTTTTACTCATTTTAGGGACAAAAAAAGTAAAAAGGTACTCAAAATAAGTAAAAAGTTACTCAAAATGAGAAACTGATTACTCATTTTGAGTAACTTTTTACTTGTTTTGTCCCGGAAATGAGTAAAAAATTTTTACTGTGTAGATTTAATCTATGTTGCAATTAGTGCTTCAACAACACACATAATAATCAAAGCAATAAACAAATAATTCGTCGTTTTTATTTTTTCTTACTAGATCGTTACAGTTGGTATTCACGCAATCAACTTTCATTGTCGACACGAGTAGACTTTGAGGCTATCAACTGAATTGCAGGCAGTTTCCATGCTATTATATATATGAAAACGAACGTGATCGTCATAAATGTTATCGAGTTCCGTCAATAGAACAAGCGAGAGGCTCTAATTTTGACGTGTCAGACGTTAATTGCGCAAAAAGTAAAAATTGGCAGAAATTCGACTGTTGGAACGAGCAAACTTGAATAGAGTGCATACCAGGCTGTTTTTATGAGCTATTTGAATTATTATTCAACAAGAATTTAATCAATGAAAACGTCAAAATTTTATTTGGCATTATTTTACAAATGAAGTATATAATAAATGTGATACAATTTTACATTTTGAAAAGGCGCTTCATATATTTTTATCATAAAAGTTATCAAAAAATTAATTATCAAGAGTTTAATAAATTATTTTCAACGTGAAATCATTTAATCTTTGCAGTTTATCTCAGCTAGAAGAAGAAGAAAAAAGGAAACCTTTTATTTGCTCGCAAAACGTATATCAAGTCGTCGAGTGCAATTTCTCACATGAAAGTTATCTTTTTATCTCTATCTTTTTCCCAACCTGCCTATCCTCATAAGCCTTCCAAACGACCAAGCATCCGACGCTCGCTTAAACTGTATAAGCACGTATGTAGCTCGTAAAATAAAAGTGTCGTCTTGTAAAAGCTGCTTATTGAAACTATAAAAGCTTAAGTTTACGTGTCATTAAATCCCATAAACAGCAATTTCTATTATCAGTGTCATTCTTTTGTTATCGGATAAAATAAACAATTAACTTTTCACGACCAGTTTCTATTAAACAGCTGCATTGATGCTAAAGATCATAGAATTTGCAAATGAGATTAGAAATTGCTCTCATTAAAATCTCACTGGGTCAGGATCATATCGTTGATGCAAGCTCATACGTAGTTAAAGCTCACGAGGAGTCGACGTCTTTATTTCCGTGTTAGCTTTGAGGATTTTGGCATTCACGAGCTGAGCGCAAGATTCACTTTGCAAAAGTAGCTTTATCGGAGGGAGTTGGGTGTGAGGCTGGACTCCTCAGGAAATTCCGATAAGAGTACCTTCACTCCCTCGGCAAGCAGCCTATTTCCGGACGTTGGCTTCGCCAGACCGAGAGGAATTGCCTTCTAAGCCTCGATCGCTAGCACGGCAACTTCTTTCCTCGTTTTACTTCCAAGGCTTATATTTCCTTTTCGTTTCGCTGTATTATTAAACTTTGCATATTTTCGGCGCGCCTTGGATTGCTCGGCTATAGTCCAGATTATATCCCGTAGCCGTTTAATATCGAAGATTGCTTTCGTAATTTTCCCTTTTTTGTTGAGATTTTCCTGAAAAAAAGTTTTTTTTAATGCATTGCGGCAAAATTGAATGATTAAAATGCAGATTGCTCTTTTAATGACCATAAGTAGATGCTAATTTAAAGTGCAACTCGAATATACATCAACCACTTTCCTTTTTTTTTTTTGTAGAAGAGAGATTCACTGATAATATAATTTTTAGATACATTCAGGTGGCGCGAGATAAATGCGGCATCGATCTACGCGACGGCTCGCTGCATTAATAACGCGGCAAAATAGTAATCAAACTGATGGCGAGGATAATTTATGCAACTCCGGAAAGCGCGATTTCATTTATTTCCATTTCACGCTGCTGCTACTGCGGCAACACACGCTTAATGAATCCCAAATGAGTTTTGAAAATACAGCTGATTGATAAATTTTCAAATTTCTCGTGCCCTACAAAAAAAAAATCAATTGCGATGTAATAGGTTTTTGCAACAGCGAATAAAATGTATATCCGAGTTCTCAAATGAATTAAGTCAACACGGATTACGCGCAGTCGAGTCACGTATCCCGCAGCGACAAATCCGGCGAGAGTTTCGCGAAAAAGAAGAGATAAAAACGAGGAAATTTCCAATAGCGGCCAATCATCATAAAAATCCTGAGCTTATATACATATACAGAGGCACTCCTTTGTTTTTTGCCACAGGTAGGCGTGGATGCACCTGCTATACAACATACCCCTTTTTCCAATCGTTCTCGCTTGGCCGCTCGCACAAAGGCCAAGCCTCTCTCTCTCTCAGTCGGTCGTGTCAAGCTATAAACGTCGCAGCGCTGTGGGATATATAAACGAAGGGCTTCTGTGTTGGTGAAGCCTAGGCGTGCCGTCGTCGCCGCGCGAGCCGCCTGTAAACATGTTGCTAGTATACTAGTAGTCTCAGTGCAACCGATGCCACCGACCACTGCGCGCACAGCCTCGTCGTCCCTCTTAGCTCTCAACTGGCTTTGTGCAAACACGCCTTCTATTCGGCTAATCATCGTCACCCTTCTCGCGCAGCAGTGTGGCCGACCCTTCTGCGTTTGATTTAACAGTTTGCTCGATGGATCTGACGAACTTACCTTCATGATTTTCGAGTGTGCGGTTTGACGGCTTGTCCAGATATATATAGTGAGCTTGCGGTTTCGCCAATCGAACCTCGTTTGAATGATTGGCGGAAGGAAGGATACGCCAAATGTGAATGATAAGAGTGCTTTTTTTAATTTTTTTTTCTGTTTCTGTGATAGTTTTTTAACGTCGTGTTTTCAAAGACTCTTCTAGCCTGAAAGCTTTCAGAATTCCGGACACGTTTCACTTCTATGATCTAAAAAGGATGTGAAAACTTTAAGCGACGCATCGCGCGAAACTTTTCAAAACTGATTTTCAGCTATCGCTCTCTCACTTTCTCCTTAAAACACCTGCGAAAAAATATCATCAAAGTTCTTATGGAAAATTATCTGCAAGTTAGATTACCAAGAACTTTTTCAAGCAGACAATGACGAATGGCATGGAAACACGCAAAAGTGCTTGATCATTTCAACACACGTTTCTTGTCTCATAGTGTTTGAATTTGAAGCAAAAACACGAGTGGTAGTAGTAGCAGAGAATAATGGACAAATTAAAACAAATTTGATCAAAGACAAATGAAAGTAAACTGCTGGTAGCCGCAGTACGTGATCCTACCTTTACGGGTCATTTATTCTACTTGCGGAATTCGCGTACTTACTCTTGCTCTCTGTCTCGCAACAAGAATGAACAGTATTTTACGTTTTGGTCCTTTTAAGGATGGTGGTGAGTTATATTTCATATATTTCTACCCTTTTTACCCCCCGACCATTCTCGATCATCCACTTTTTTTTTCAAAATATGTGAAAATGTCGCTTGATCGTCGTTCGTTATAATTATGACCAAACAATTATGTGCAAATTCACCTGACCTTGGCATTTCATTTCGATAGTCAGCTTAACAATCTTTCAAATTGAAACATACAATAAACATTCGCGTGCTAATTGGCTATTGACGACTATTATTTACACCCTCCCACTTACAATGCATAAGTTCAAAAGCTCCAGACAAGGTCTCGGAAATATGCTGCATCCTTTTGCAAATCGCTCAATTATCGTTCAGCACGAACTAACCGCGAAAAAAAAACACATTTACGAAATCCACGAGGTGCACGCATGATGTATTATGCAACGAGCCATTTCCTATCCGAAAACACGATAGTAGACGACGAAAGTAAGGGCTATCGAGGGGCTGCATTCTCGCACGTGGAGCAATTTTCTGGGGGGGTGTGTGGAGCCGCACGACGACGACGTCGCTTACATAACAATGAAAAAACTGGCCGCGCGTCTCTAGTCAGCAAACTTATACGTGCAGTAGCCCTATAGTCAACGGGATTTCGATTTTCTCACACCATCGCCTCGGTCTTTTCGCACGAGCCCTTTTGTCATTCGCTGATGAGACTCGTCAAGCTCCCCCTCTCTCTTTCAAGAGTCCACTTCACTGAAAAATCGTGTAGATTTTCCTGTAGAGTCAATCGAACTTTCTCTGAACAATTTGTTTTTCCTTTTTATTTTCGTCCAACATCCGACTGTTTTCTCAGGAAACTTCCGATAATCTCGTCCTGTTTGCTTTCGTTTCAAGTGGATGCGGGGAAAAATGAAATCTCCGCGGCGATGCTTACACTGAAAATAAACGCCGAGGAACGTAATATTATTCGTGTTATGAACAAAGTTTTGCACTCGGATATCGATCAGCTTTCTTGCCGCTTCTCTCCCCTTCCGAATTTCACTTTCATTTCGCGCCACTTGTCTGCATCCTTCCCCGAGTGCCCCTTCAAAGATACAATTCTAGCACTTTTCGTTTGGCCCAAGCTCTCAGCTCTTTTATGAGGTTTTGTTGCTGTGTGCCTATTTCTTCTCTCGTGAAAAGTTCTCGCTCTCCTTGCGCTTGACTTTGTTTTTTTTTTCTTTTCGCGAAAATGAAATGGAGGAAACGTATTCTCGTCGTCGAATGGGATGAAATCGATTGTAGCAGAGAGCGAGAAAGCTCGCGCGCGCCAAATTCATTAGCTTAGCAGTTGTTTGTCGCTTGACAAATGTGCGGCTAGAAGGCGACGCTTAATCGTCGCGCGCTGGTAACGGAGCTTTCGCATTGAGCTGCTAATTAACAAAGCTTTCTCTCTCTCTCTCTCTGTTGCACCGCCACCCGTTCTAATTCGCAATTGAATCAGGAGCCACAGTTAACGCCAGTGAAGAATCACTGGACCCTGGCTAACTAATCGAGGGTGCGCCCGAGCTTTACAGCTCTATTATTTACCTTTTTATGAACGTTAAAAGGTATGCCAAGGGCGAAATACTAACACCTTGTATTGAAAAATACACTGCTGCAGTGAGTTTGCGAAAAATGAGTGATTTTTCAAAATTCATCACAAAAAACTCCCGTTTTATAGTTTATTTAAAGCTGTAAAAAACATATACAGTGCAGATTGAGCGAAAGCTCTTTATACATACACAATTTATCCGCTCTAACGGCGCGCGACACGCGAAAATTCGCGAAATGTGGTATCTGCTGATGTGAGAAAATCGCTTCCGCTTAAACGCCTTGCCGCGCGCGCGGTATTGCTTCTTCGCTCGGTGGAGCATTTTTTTCTTTTTTGCACGCGCGGGGGCGGTGCAAAGAGATAAAGCTCGTTAGCATCGCGTCGTCTTGCCGCAGCAGAAAGAGAGAGAGAGAGGAAGAGAAGAGAGAATGTGGTTTGTGATGTTGGGTGCTGTGTGACGGATCTGCTATAAGGAAATATTCGACGTGATAAACAGCCTGCTGGAAATATTTTATGCAAGCTCGTAATAAGATGCAAATGTCGTTCTGCTGCTTGATAATACTTGGGATTTCTTATATGCTGATGTCAGCGTATATAGGAGTGAAAGCACGGACGAAGCTTTTTATTTAAAAAAAAGAAAGCCTTTTTTTTTGTGGAATTCGTTCGCATAGGTTTTGAAAATTGTGAAAGTGACAGTGTATTATATATAGACAGGTATATTTACAGTGTACACAGTTATTTTTGCATTCAGTGATTCGAAAGCTCGCTCAGAGCCTACGTGCATCTTAAATAATCGATTTGTTCGCGATGAAACACGTTCTAGCGAAGCATTGTATTCTAATGCACGGATAACCAATTATCGGTTTCAGCTCGACGGTATATAACAATGCGGTTTATACGAGCTGTACGTAGAGACAATGATTTTTGTTCATTATTTATATCTTCAATAATCAACCATTGTTATTATTATTAAATAAATATTTAAAAGTGCCCTTGACGTATAAAAATGAATAACATTCAAGTTTCGCTGCTGCATTTCTTTTTTGTCCTTTCACGGAAGAACAAAGTATTAACAAAGCTTGTCAAATGACTTTCAGCGAGTGCACTCGCACGAAATAAACGCAACGCGGCGTCCTCGTAAAGAGAAGCACTATGCAGTAGGCATTCTTCTTTTCTTAATAAAAATACGAGAAAAAAAGAACATTAGCAGAAAAGCTCTTTGACGTCAGAGCGGCGACGGCGGCGGCGTCGACAGCAGCATAATTAAATTGCAAGGGCAAAACCGCTGCAAAACAGATGGAAACAAATAAAAAAAAAATTTACGAGCGCTTACCACTGCCGACGGCAAAATTACATGTTTTAAAAGTGCATACGTATAGTTGCTCGCGCGCATCGTCTCTCTCCCATTGTAATGCCTGGAGGGCCGTGTGTATACCGATGCTACTCTATACGGCCTCCAAACGCAGCAGCTCCACTCGGTCTAATAATAGAGCGTTCCCGTTGCAGCGCATGGCAAATCGACGATAGTACGTGCGAGCGACCGAAGAGCGAGAAAAAAAAACGAGACAGATTTGCACCGCCGCTTGCAACCTTGAACTGCATGGATGGTTGAGCTAGAGCTTTTTTTACTGAGCAAGAAAGACAGAGAGAAAGCTTTCGGATGCATGGTTTTGCAACGTGGCGAGATGTTGAATGCGCGTGTGCGGCTTTGGAATTTCAAGTGCCTACTTTGATTTCCAAAGGAATTTTTCATTTATTCCATAACTGCAGTCGATGCTTTTGCAACCTGTAGCTATTTTTCCATTACGCCGCTTGCTCGAGAAGTCGTCACTTGTGATTTTGTGTCGTGAAAAAAGGTTTTGAATGAGCGTTTTTGTCTCATTCATCGCGCTGCGTGAGTCGAGCGAAAAAAAAAACTCATTGTATGTGCTTTCGGTTTATATATATTTTTTTCAAAGAAGCAATTGCGAAGAGGAAAATCATTTTCTATATGAAATACGTCAATCGACCATTGAAAATGTAATTGACAAGCGATGCTTTCAATTTGATTTACCGTCAAAGTTAATTGCATCCCCCATATACACGTGCGTCATTCATGTTTGATGCTTTTCAAATGAAGACAAAAAAAGCAATTTTCGAACTTTTAAAAAGTATAGTCAGTCCACATACTGGAAAAAGGGTAAATTAAGAGCTTTTCTGAAGGTGTCGACACGAGTTAACGAATGGTACTGCAATCGAGAACGGCTTGTTTGTACGATGAAGCGGAGGAGGAGCCGTAGCTGCACTGAAAAGTGGGTTAAGCTCAGTTTATCTCAGCGAGCTTATAAGCCGGCCGTTAATGCAGACGCGAAACTTGTACATTTTGATTTCCAGAACAATGAATGCGCATATTCAAGGGCCATTTCCACTTGTTCAGGCAAGTCTTCTTAATCTATCACTCATTTAGGTCGAGCTCTCATATTTTTTTTCTCTCTCTCACTTGCAAGTGGACACACTTTGCACGACTGTCGAGGAGAGAAAGAAAGAGCTTGCGGTCTCCAGGGGAGTGTGCTTTTAACCTTATTATAATCTGCTTAGCGCGTGCGTGCATATTCTGAATAAGAGCTTTTGAGAGTTCGCGTGGAGAATGATGCTGAGCGTTAATTTGCCCGGCGCAAGTTCGTCAAATGCTACGCTGCTTATGTATTAACTTGATGCTCGTGCCTAACCAATCCGATTTCACCATTGAAACGCTTAAGAAGCTCGCAGTTTTTTTCCTTTTCAAAGAGAAAATACGTACATTTTATTATGCAACCCCAGAAGTGCTTAATTTCAAAAAGAAAAGTAGCTAATTGTCAATTTACTTTTTCTGTTTCAGGTGAGTTTTCAACTTTTTTTTCTCAATGTACTCTCGCACGTAAGTCCATCAAGTTTATCCAAACTTCATTTCGAAATTCAAGAAACTGTAGGAAAAAAAGAGAGAACCGTAATTTCTCTCGAAGTCAGCACGTCCGAAATACTAAGCGTCCGCATAGAAGTCTTTAAAAAATGTGTCCATCCGGCGAGCTAAGTGCGCCACGCGCCCCCCAGCAGTTTGTCGATAGTAGGTCAGTTTTTTCAACGCCAACCGCAAAACTCAATTCTCTTTGAAGCTTTCGTCCGTGTCGTCCCGGCCTATAGCTTACTATATACTACGAGCGCGCACGTGCGCGTATCTAGACCAAGCCCATGTTTGATAATTCCTAGCCAGCTTTCCCCCTCCCCAGTTTTTTTTTTATCGCGAACTTTAAAACAGCTGAGTGGGAAGCTCCGAACGCCGCAGTTGGGGCAAATTCATCAAGAGAGTTTGTTTTTCGTTTCTTTTTTGGCTTTTTCCTTTTATTTTTAAATTAACTCAGCAATTGCGGTTGCGAGCTTTTAAATTTGATTAAACAAAGAACGCAAAACTTTTAACTCGTGCGCGCGCTTCCTACGTTATTGAGTGACGTCAAGAGGAGCTTTTTTTTTATTGCGGCAAATTGTTTTGCGTCGGTTTCCTCGCTTAACAATTCCAAGACGTATCTCGAATGCATCAGTTGAAGATTATTCTTTTCTTCGAGAATTGAATTTCCTTCGAATGAGCGCTGTTGGCAAGAAAACAAATACGTAAAGTGCTAGATCAAACGAATTTTTTTTCGAAAAAACAAAAAATACGTTTACTTTTCAAACCATGAAGAATTATCCGATATCGCAAGAGTTAGCTACCGCTGTTCTCCATCGTCTCGGCAATTCCTCTATAATGCCCTAGCTATACAGGAAGTCCTGCGGGATACACGTATACACACACATAGGAGAGTCCCGCTGGTATTTCAAACTTCCATGGAGGTTTGCGTTATAGAACGCTACATAGCCGGGCTACGTTCCTTCCTTGCGTCGCACACTCTACGTCCCCGGAGCTCGTTAAAATCCATGACTTTGGTATTCGAGCCACTCGCCACTCGATATTTCGGTATGGCCCTCGGCAATTTTCATTCTTTTCAATTTTCGAATATATCCTCGCTTTTCATGAAAATTGAAACAAAGCTAAATAAAAAAATCGCTAATGGATTATTAGTATTTACGTTACATCGTACGTATATAATATCGCTAATTGACCTGCGCGTGGATGAAATCGAAGAAGGAAAAAAAAATAAAGCCACGCCCTCGATGAGTGCAGGTATTGGATATCAATTCACTCAATTTCATTATACCCCAGCTTCGTGTACAGCCGATCCTTTACGGCACAACGTCGTCGTCGTCGTCGTCGTCGTTGCCTTGTACACCAAAGCTATTCAATTACTCGATCGATATTCTCAAGCTGCTTTAACAGGTCGTATCAATAAACCGGCACCAGCCTACTCGAACTAATGTCGTCGCGCCTCTGGAAAATTAGAAAGTCATCGACGGAATTTTTGCCCCTTTTTTCCTCCATTGTTTTTCTCTCACGTATAAGTTTATCGTCGACCGCTGTTGTCTATAACTTATAGCGTCGGAGCTACTCAATCTTCTCTGGTATCCGATAATGTTGGCTAGCCTCGAGCTCTAATGGACTGGGACAAAAGATAAATTTTTCGTGTGTTTTTACGACGCACCAAATGTATACGGCGCACATAATGCCGCTTATTACGAGACTTTTATTATCGGGTTTTTATAAGCTCATCGGCAAACAAATCTTATCGCGGCTTGGATTATTATTACTTTTTTATGGAAAATCAGTGTTGCATAATAGTTTATCTCGAGATTCTTCGATATTGTCGATAACGTGGTTGAAAAAAAAATTTTTTTTTCGCTACATTTCTTTTATAATTGATTGTTACGAGTAACAATATTGTTGTAAATAATTGTCACGAATATTAATCAATATCGCATGATAGAATAGTGAACACATAGAAAACTTGGCTGGTAGCAGTATACGATGCCGCAGGGTTCCTATTCTTGGCTCGTAAACTTGAGCCTAGCGTGTCCGCTCAGCGAAGTTAAGCGAAATTCGCCGTAGTTAGTACTTGGATGGGTGAACGCTGCCTAGTAGCAACGACGACGCGCTCCCAAATTAAGTTAAGTGCCGACTTTCTCCTTCTTGCGATTTTCCTCCTATCCTTACCCTCAACCCCCTCGCTCTGATGAAATGGTTTCGATTTCGCCTATCTGGACGAAACAATGATTAGCGAGGGAGAATAAATTGACAGGATCCACGTTGGATTGCAATTTCCATGGCAATAACCATATACTAAGCCTGTCAAACAGATTTTATTTTTGTTTTATGGAACAATTATCTTTTTTTGGAGCTAGTTTTATTATTTTTTTATCATTCATGACGCGGCGGTAATGAGAACAACGTGAAATGAGTGTTCCAAATTAAATAATTTGTAAAAATCATTTATTTAAAAATATAATTTGGCAGCATCACTTGCGCGTAAATAGAATTAAACATGACAATTCAATTTAGAAAAATATGTGAAATTTAATGTGTGCATAGAAATAATAAATAAACATTATTTATGAACAATTTGAGCGAAAATTAAAAAAATAGTGGTAATTGAGTAGACTTCTTCATTATCGACACTAGGTATCCAAACGCTTGCGTTTTTACGTATTAATAGAATGTGACTGTATAAGGCACAATTCCGTAAGGCAAATGAATAAAATTTAAAAATGCAAGTCGCCACCAAAATTTCATCGTAAGAATTTTTCTTTGTCAACGTATAAATGTAAAAATTTATTAAAATCACGATTGTGCATTTTGCTCAAAGCATAATATACCTTGGCAACAAATATTTTCAATGGAAACGGGCGAAAAAGAATTTCGAAATGCAATAACGAAATATTATTAAAATGTAATACAATAAAATTTAATATATATTTTCAATTCGGAAGCTCGAGTTCTTTAGGTGATGTGTTTATCAAATAGAACGTCTTAGCTTTATCGCGATTAGGCTATTTTTATATATAGAAACATCATATACCGGAAGACAATCACGGTAAAAAACAATTTCTCTGATAAGAACATACTGTTGATTAATCTACGCACACACACGTGGCCCCCACTCACATACATACATACGTCTATGATCAAAGGATTCTTTCCTCATGAAACTATAGACAATAACAACTTCCCAAAGTATAAACTCGTAAAACTAAATCACAAACTCGTAAGTACAATCATTAGCTCGTTTTCTTTCGAACGAATATCGCCGAGCTCAGAAAAAGAGTGTGTGTGTGTGTGTGTGTGTGTGTGTGTGTGTTGTTCCTTCAGAACTTCTAAAAACAAACGCCAATAAAACGAGCAAAGTTCGTCGATCTCTTTAGGGAGCTTCCTCATATCTTTGCTGTTATGACCGCGACTAGACTCCGCATGTGCGTGTGTGTGTGTGTGTGCTGCGAAAGACGCTCGAATAGATTGTTTGGAATTAGCAGTCTAGACGCCAAGAACGCTCGCGCACAGCATACTCATAATTGCTCCTCCCACTTCAGTCTGTATATCCAGCGCTCGCGATATCTGTTGCCTATACTCGAATCGACGTCACATAGACGAAGATGAGTAAAAAAAAAAGAAGAATCATTTATTGATCAAAGTGGCTACGTTGCGGCTAGAGTGAGTGCGCGAGGCAATATGCTTTACCGGCTCGTTTTATTACTCGACATTACGCTCCACGCGATCTTCACTCGTTTTAGATGCTCTCGTTATGTGCCACTTTATCCGCGTCAAACTACCTCGTGCGCTGCGCATTATAACAATTTTCTTCCTTAATTCTTCATTATTTCTGGAATTTTTATAAGCGTTAAAGAGCATATTAATTATCTTTCAGCATTCGAGAATATAATTATATTTGAAAGCGTTGCGGCGAATCTTTTTCAAACTTCACGATTCTGTTTTGCGCGAGCTTCTGATACGATACGAAAAACGTGACTTATATTTTGAAACGATTCTCTCGTGTATACTGCACGCGAAACAAAAAAAAGTTTCGTCTGAATTTATGCAGTGTTTTTCCCTGTAACAAACTGTTTTATGACTTTCTCAGTACTTTACGAGTTAGAAATAGAAATCTTTCGAATGCATAATAAACTTTGTGAAATATGTAAATTACAATTTTCACTTTTATTATAGTTGAAAGAAAAAAAGGAATAATTGTAATAATCATAAAACATTATATCCTACGATTTTTGGTATACCGAAAACTTTCAGTATTATATTTATGTATGTGCATATTTATGTTTTAAGTAAGCTACAACGTCATTCGACGATGAAAATAGAAAGGTCGTCGGGAGTAGAGCTAATCCTCGGTACATTGTGCGCATCATGTTCATTATCGAACCAAAATGATCCCTAAACTGTAAATACGCTTGCTCAACAATAAACACACAGCCATATGATCAATGCCTCATTAAATTGAAAATAGCCCGCGATGCGCACGAATCACAAATGATTTTGTAAAATCAATCGCGCAATACCTCGTGTACCTCTACATATCATGCCGCGGGGATGTATGTACAATAGAAAATCGACGCATATATATAGCGGCGCCTGTACTTATAGCAACGTGCAACGCGGCGCGACGACCGGAAATAAAAATCAATCGGGGGAGCCCCTCGTCGCGTCTCATGACGCACATATCCCATCACTCTCTCGTTTCATCAGGTTGTGCAAGTACACATACATAGACTATCGCCGCAAGGATAATCATGCGTAATCATGTAGTACGAGCACGTCCCTATATATATACACGAGGAGGCGCATCAGCTTTTCATGCATTGCCTCCAGATAGACGGAATAGACGGAGGACCGCCCACGTGACTCGTCTACTTAGTTTTCGACTTTACGATGTTTCTCTTTCTCTCTTTATATACCTGTTTTTCCTTTCTGCGTCTCCTAGCTCGTCTCTTCTCAAGATCTTTATCTTTTATTGCCTTTGTATACGCACTGGAAAACTTTTCCTTTTAATTTACTCTCTCTCTCTCTCTCTCTTCTCGTCCGCGCTGCTTTTATTTGTTTACAGCTTGAGCCCTGAGCTCTGTAACTTTCTAGTTAGCTCGTTCCAATTGTCTTCGTAAATTAAATTGTCGTCGCAATTTTCCCGCATCCCCCTTTGTATAGCACTCCTTTGACGAACATCGAGTTCCGCGTATATATAAGGATAGCCTTTCTTTTTTCTTTCCTCGAATTTCCAATCGGTATAGCTATTTATATTGGCGCACCTGACTCATGTATGCATCGTGCAGTCATTGACTCGCGGTCGCGTAGTTGTAGGTAGCGCACGCGGTTCGTTGCTGCAGCTACTCATTCATCGCTCCATCTTCGTCGCACTAACGTAGCATAGCTCGTTTGGGGACTCCTATCTTTTCCCTCTCTGACTTTACCGCGAGGCGAGAGAGAGCGAGAGAGAAAGAGAGATGCCGGGCGGCTGCACAACAGAACTCAGCTCAGCAGAATGTGCAGGTTGTGTGTGTCTGTTGCGTGGCGCTGGCGTCGACCTACCGATGGCTGCCGAGTACTACCGCCGCCGCCGCTCGCTCTGCCACCGCTCACTCTCTCTGACTAACAGTGTGTAGTGGCTGCTCGGCGTGGTCGCGGCTCTCTCTTGCGCATTCTTTAAGCCGTGTGTGTTTTGTTGTTGTTGTCGTCGTCGTCGCCGCCGTCTTCGTTACATACATAGCCTGCATCTCGCGATAGCCGCAGCAGTGCGCGTCTCTGTGTGTGTTTTTATATTGCATATATATACGTCCAGAAAGTGAGTGAGTTTTGTTGCCGAGACACAAGAATGCATATATAGGAATAAGCAAACAAGATTTCATTGGAGAAGAAGGAGAGAAGCGTATCGCGGGTGTAAGTGGTTTTTCGTCCAACGGCGGCGTCCCTCTGCTTCTCTCAGCCTCAGTCTCTGTCTCTCTCTCGCGGTTGCTCGTTCGCTCGCGCGCGCAGCTGATTTAATCGGCAGCCATGGCTGTTAGTCTCGCCGCGAGGAACAAGTGCAACGGCCTCTCTGTCTCGCTGCTCCGAAATATGCTGTACGCCGCCACCACCGCCACCGGGCCTGCGCACCAACTAGTATACACCGTACACACACCGCGCGTATATAATACACGACAGTAACCCCGGCTCCACTCTGCTATATATTCTCCAACAAAACTATAACTACCACTGCATTGTTAGCAAGTTTAAAGCTGCTTATATATTAGCCTTCGGTTATCGAGCTACTTACACTAGTTTTCTCCACATGCCTGTCTCGCGGCGCGGCCCCTTTTAATTGTTTCACATGCCTCGATGCCTTAAATCCCTCGTGCTGCCAGCGGGCACAGAGCAGCAGCAAGTATTAAATTAATGCGATGTATGGAAGCAGGAAGCTCATGTCGCAAAAGTTTATTAATAGCCCAGGCTAGCCGTGTACTTTGGGATTGACGGACGCGTAAAAATAGGAAAAAAAACTTTTTTTCCGTAACAATAGTTCCGAGAATGATGGGGATGCTTATCGCTTTTGGTTTTTCGGCGAAGGGGGTAAAAAAAAAAACTTTTTTTCATTGATGCTCGTTGCGAATTTTATTTTCTCCAAATCGGTCATAATTCAAAACTCGTTTCGGGCTTGTTTTCAAAATGTTCAAAGAGGCTTCGTATACAACCGCAACGACAAACAGAGGAAACTACCGAATACGTGCCTTCCCGTGCATTTGTATACCTGCGCATCATCTTGCCACAGGTGTCTCGAGAGCAGCAAAAAAGAAAAAGAATGAATCGAGACGTAAACACGAGAGAGAGAGAGAGAGAGAGAGAGAGAGAGAGAATATGAGAGAGAGGAGAAGAGAGGGATAGTCAGTCGCATATTTTTCACGCTGCACAAAAAAAAAGAAAAAGAAAGAAAGAAGACTCGACGATGTTGCAGCCCCATAAGCTTTTACAGGTTATGTTCAAGCGCAACGAATCTGTTGTACACACAGGGCAGATGTAGGTTGAACTTTGAAAAGCTCGGCTATACATACGTACAACGTATACATATTGTACATACACACGAGAGGAATGCGGTCCTCGCACTCGCGCTCGCTCGCGCGCGCGTGACTCACTCGCTCGTTCGCTCGTCTGTACACACAATTGCGCGTTAATATTCATAATCGGCTCGCGGCTTCGATTTGCATGAAAGGCGCGCTCGATTATTTGCTCTCTTTTACGTAAAAGCTACTTTCTCCCACTGCAAATAAAAAAAAACGAACTGCATTAGTTTTTCTCTCGCTCGCTCGCATCGTTCGAAAGATAATTAAAACTCCATTGAATAATAGAATACCAATCGCGCGAAACGTTACGTATATAGCAGATCAAACGCTGCGTTGTTTTTTTTCTGTTCTTTTGCATATCCCGCGAGCGCGCGCACGCTCGCTCGCACGGGGTTCTAATTGAAGAAAAAATCGAATCGAATAAAAACAATCCATAGAAAGAGAGAGAAAGAGAGAAGGCGCGCCGCAGTTATCCGTGGAACGCGAACGATTTCCTCGCGGCGCCCGCAGTAGAATGCAATTATTTCTAGGCTCGAGAGCGAGAGAGAGAGCATCATTAACGCCCCGAAGGCAGATAAAAAAAAAGGGGAGCAACGTAAAATTTCAGCAAAAGATCGGCGCCGCCACAGCGGTTCGCGCAAAGCAACGTATATAACTCGCGCATTGCTTTATTTATAGGACACGAAAATGCGACTTTCAAGCGAGGGCCGACGACGACTAGGGACCCGCGTGTACAGTGTGTTATTACAGTGCGTGGGCTTTAGGGAATGCCGGATACACATACAGACGCACACTGACGTTGCAGCTTCTCCCATTTTTTTTTTAGCTCTTTGTTTTTCTTTTTCGTGACTCGCGCAGACTATTACCTGCGCTACACTGTCGAAAGTAGAACGCGCTCTTCATTATTTCACCGCGAAGACGTTGTATTTTCTTTTTTTTTATGTCTTGTCAACCCTTGGCGTTACGAGTTCATTATTTTTTTTCTTCTTCCGAAGCGTGTAATTGTTCGATGACGTTATCCGAGGATGTTCTTTATAACGAAGACAAACAAAAAAGCACTGCGACGCGATATACGTCGGTTGGATTCGGATTTTATCGCTCTCGAAAATCCAAACAGAGTACCGCGCGGGTAAAGCTCAAAGTAGGTGAATTATTCCAGCCGAGGAGATGTATCTACACTGAAAGATATAGCGAGACGAGTATACATTATGCAAACAAGCGACATACAGAAGCGGCAGACAGGGAGGTAAACTCTCGCCTGGGGCTCATCATCGTCGACGTCTTCGTCTTCGAGCAGCCGACGAAACTTTAGCTCGTTACCCATCGTTTCTTGTCTCTATCTCTCTGTACCTTAGCGGGAAACGCTTCTTCTCCAGTCGACGCGAAAAAAGAAAACAAAAAACAAGAAAAACAGAATAAAAAGAAGAGAATGCTGCCCTGACGGCGCCGACACTTCCGTCATGCGCTATTCTCGCTTCTCACTGCCAACGACAATAACTGCCAGAGAATCGAGGAGGTGCAGCATCAAGTGGACGAGCACGAGCAGCAGCAGCAGCAACGGCAGCACGATGAAATGACAAGTGGCAAGAAGTGGTGGTAATGTCGATACGCGTTAGCGGTGTCTACCTGCTACAGCAGCAGCAGCAGGAGACAAACAACGACAAGTCACCGTCGCCCATTTCCGAGCACAACAACGAGTCCAACAATCAGCTGCGATATCATCATCATCACCAGCAGCAGCAGCAACAGCAGCAGCATCACCATCATCATCACCATCATCACCAGAGCAAAACGGTGACCATCGTCACCGGTGGTCCGCAGCGAAGCAACAGCTTGGATTACCTGAATTTCGAGGAGAAGAGGCAGATCATCGCGTCGTCGCTGTCGCTCAGTGATTTTCTCGCGCATGGACCTGCCGCTGCCGCCGCCGCTGCTGCCAAGGAAGTCGCTGCCAATACTGTTGTCATAGGTGAGTTTTGAGCGAGCAAACTTTTCCAAGCTCTTTGTTATCGCTTTGGTTCGGAGTTGTCAATCCACGGAAATTGTCACTCGTCACTGGGCTTTAACTCCTGCAACTTTTCCAATCCATTTAGATAAAAAGCATTTTATTAGACCATCGTCCTCTTAAAAAAAAGTCAAACTTTTCTATTTCCAACCCCCTTTATTACTTCTAAATTGTTGGAACTCCAAAAGTTAAACTTCGTAAACGCGCTCTTCGGACTCATTTTTTTCATTTTCCGCTCTTCCAATTCCGATGAATAATTCAATCTCGCTCTGCTGCAACGCGCTTTTTTTTTGTTGCCACCCCCCATCCCGAAACTGAAAAATTCAGGCAGCTCGCAAAAAAGAGGAGAAAGAGAGAACTCCCTCGCAGAAGAATTCACGCGATCTTAAAAAGAAAACAAGAAGAAGAAGCCGGAACGGACGCAGAAAGAGAGCAGGTAGGTTGTTTTTATCGAGCTTCTTGAGAGTGAAGAAGCGCGCGAGAGACCGTGAACGTTTGCGCGCGTGGTAGCATCACCAGTCACGCCTATACTTCTTTTTTTTTCCTTTTGTTGTTGTTGTTGTTGTTGAAGTCTTCTTGCTGGCGTTGCTGCTGCAGATGAGAAACTTTTCTATTTCTGCACCTGTTTCCGCGTGCGTGCAGCAGCAATAAGCCGCCTGCGCGCACACACACACCCATCGAGACTACAATTCTGTAGGAGAGAGTTTCCACGTGAAATCGCTACGATGAAAAAACTTGCGGGATTTTTATTATTGAAATTTATCTTGCGCCACGATATATAAAGCGGCCAAGATGTTGCCTCGCTGTTATTGTTACGGTTCTGTTAGTGAGATCGACATTATTGCGCTCGTTGCGAAACTTACGTAGTCGAATAAAAAATTGATTTATTCGTTTTTTTTTCTTTTCTTCTGCTTTGTCTTCCTATAGAAAGATGCGAGTGGCACAAGTACACCATTAAGTTGTGTGTCGCAAATGTACGATGAGAATTCCATAGAGTTTCAGTATCGACGTTTACCGTAATGGAATTCCAAACGAATTATAATGAAATGCATCGAAAGACGCACAATAGCGCGTGACGCTATATGGCATTATGACAATTTCTCAACAGCCACTTACTACACCGTATTCAAATTCGTAGAACGCTCAAATTGAATATCAACATTTTTCAATAACTCTCGCAATGAAACTTCTTCTCGGGACGGATTACTCACTCGTTCCAAGTATTTCCTCTTAAGAATTCAAATTAGCCTCGAGAGAAGAGAGAGAGAGAGAGAGAGAGGGGAAAAAAAGTTGTTGTGGCACAAAGAGTCTCGTCGTCATCATCATCGTCAAGCCGAAACAAACCGTATACCACATACACCGACTGAGAAAAGAAGAAGAGGAGTCGTGCGCGTAATAACGCACTTTCGCCTGCACAGAGTGTATATATAATGCAAGCGGAGATGCCGCTGCGGCGGGGGCGGAAGGAGAAGAGGGAATCCCTGGCCTTTCGCTTCAGCTTCGATTCGGAGTCAAGGAACTCTCTCTCACTCGTACGCGAGTGCGCGGAGAACGGCCACTACTATGCAGCCGCCGCGAGTAAACACAAACGCGCGCGGAATGCGACCACAGATATATAACTGGTCAAGGCTGGCAAGGACTACTGTGTGTTGTCGATTGGTTCATTATTTTGCATTTTATCTGCGAAATTTCATTTTTTTAAAGAGTTTGAATAAGTGAATTTTTAAAAAATACTCGTGCTTTGCGGGTATGCGAAACTAATCGACGTTTTATTGTATTTTGAAAAAGCTCTCTCGTATTCGCGATTAATCTATCCATCTATCTATCTATCTATGCAGCAAAACAAATCGAAAGGCGTATAGATCGCAATCTGCAACGCGCGCAACAGCTTCCGCTGCGGCCGCCGAGCTCTTGCAGCGTTTACTTTTGTATTTTGCAAATTGTACATACCAATGTTCTATGAATATCACTCGAGTTATCAATTCTGTCAAAATGTAAATAAATTATATAAAATTGAAGTTCAATGTTTTTTCATTCTTCGGTGTTTAGTTTGTATAGGTATAGTGGGGTTTTCAAATTTTTCAGTGATAAACACAATAGGTCATTTGGAGCATTAATCTTTTATTTATATATCAATCGATCCATGATTACATGTCAGAATAATAATTGACACAAGGTCAGATATGTTTTTCATTGGATATGTAATTATTTTTAGTAATTTACATCAACGTGGAATTCTTCTATTTGAATTTTACATACAAAGATTCACCTTATAAGGGTTCACTGTAAACAAATCTTATCACTGAAAGTTCTCTATTATGGTATCCACACACGTATGAAATGCAAATAAAAATACCCTACGTCAACTTGATACTATTAGACTTGCTGCTATTGTTACTCCAAAGAGGAGGCACGACGGAACCAGAATAATGCAGTCTAGCATCAGGCCGGATGAGCTTATTTAAAAAGGGCCATATCACCAAGTTATTGATAACGAGTGACGCAACAATTATCAGCACGACGTATATATAAAACGATCTCATGTCGGCAGTATGTGACCCTCAACGAATTTATTTGTGAAAAGAACAAAAACCAAAATCGCGCACCAAAGCTTAACTATAGCGGGTGATGATTGACTGACAATTTATTCGTCCGAAATTGTATTTGGACCGGTCTTATGTTATCAGCTTGTGATGATAGCGTGGGCAGTGTAGATACGATTCTGCGAAAACATTTCACAACGTCTTATAAAAATAATAAAATTACAGAATCCTCTCGATCACCCACGATACAGTTTTATATTGATTGGTCCTTTGCGTTTCCTTCATCGAAATAAGTATCCTCAGCAATGTTCTTCTGCGTTGTTCCACATGGCAAACGAATGATTAGCCAAACTCCCCAGGAAGTGACCAACTCCGCTCAACGAAGCTCAACTTTATTAAAGCTACGTCACTCTGCTATTTTTAAGCTCTATATTATAGTTGACTCGACTGGAGCTCAGTTACGGTGAAGCTTACTGCTCGAGAGGCGAACCAAGACTACTTGCTATATGCGACTCACACCACCTCTTTTCTTTATCGCAGGGAAACTATCCTGTGTACACTCAATTTATGCAATATCAGCTTGTCCGAAGGCGTATATTATACGTCATTTTTTAGATAAATTTCCTGGCCATGAACTTTGCACTGCATTATCATCCTGTTGCGTATCTTGGCTCCATGCACACATATTACAGCTTGAGAGGTGAGAATAAAAATCAATGTTTGCAAATAAAAAGGAGTTATTCTCTATTCCAAATCACCAAAGATATGCAATAAATAAATGGCTAGCTGCTTTTCCATCGGTCTACGACTTTTCCTTCCATACAGTGAGGCTGGCTTACTGCGCGCACACACACATTCATAAAATGCTCCACACTATGCAATTCTATTCTCGAAACCCGAAGTAAATTGCACTATTCGCGATTTTACGTAACAGGCGAGTTATTTTTTTTTCCTTGCTTTTTTCCCATTCTGCATCCGTGCAGCAGCAGCAGCAGTAGCGGTGGCGACGTTACACACGCTCGTAGAGTCGCGTGCGGTGGCCTTCGCTCCTATTGAATGCCAAGTGATGGAGTGGATAATTGACTCTTGCTTTCGGAATGACGCGCAATTTCGTACATTTTTTTTTCATTCTACTCGTTTCGCGCGGTTATGTGGGATTTTGAATAATACAAAGCTAAATTATTAACTAACGGTCAGATCGCACGTTTACAATATGATCGCAAAGGGCAAGCCGTGTCGTCACACGGCAGGTCTCCCTCAAGACTGACCAACGGGGAGGACACTCAACGCTCTGTTACAGTCCGGGGCCTTTAGTTCCCGTGCCACGCGTTAAGAGCGCTGGCGGCGGTCTGAGCATGCGCAGTAGCACTTGG
>JAWWMK010001387.1:0-12455 GCA_035047105.1 Galeopsomyia nigrocyanea
TATATTGCAAAAAGCGTACTTGAGCATAAGCTTTGAGCGACAGATAAAAGAATTTGCCAGCGGACAGTTGCAGTGGTTGTTGAGTTGTTGCCATTATCAAAACGACGCATCGAGCCTGATTCGCCGGCAAATCGTGCCACTGCGAATTCCAAATGGCATCAAACATTTCCAAGCTCTAACATATTCAAATAATCTCCTTTACAAAATTGACTTTGCATTCATATACACCGAAGCCTTTTTTTTTAACTTACGTTAGATGCGAGAATCTCACATGTCAAGCAATAGAGCATCAAGTACTCGTTAACGTTTAGAATTGCCGCAACGAGTACAACTAATTGCATTATCGAAGTCGTCGAAGTGTCGTCAAAGGCCTATACAGTAATTAATACAGTAATATAAATCAATTTTGAAGCAAATGTAATTAAATTTTTGTTCATTAAACCTTGATCAAAGCATAAACGGCGCTGCAAATCAACAGCATGCTACCAAACATTTGAATGAAAATTGACGTGCTGAAGGAGTCTTCAAGGGCTGTGACAAATCTGACTATGTGCATGAATAAGAATGCGTCTATTGATTTTAAATGCAATAAGCAAGTACATACCTAACGAGCCGAGTGTGTGACTCGATCAGCTCTCGTAGTCTGATCCCGAACGACGACGAATCATGTGCTGCTCGTCGATCGCAAAGTTTACTCATCTTTTCGGCCAATATCTCGCTCTGTCCACTGGCGTGGAAAACGAGCGCCACGAACAAGAGATCGGACGACGCGTAACCCAAGCAGGCAAAGCTAATGGAAATAATCTGACTGAGATAGACCAACTCGTGGTAAGGACTTTTGTGGTAGTCGAACGGATAGTAAGTTTGATGTGGTAGAATGCGTTCAGGATCTGGATCGGTGATGTTGTTGACGATACGAATACCAAAATTGAACACCGGCGACAAGAAGCAGCCATTCGCGTGAACGAACATCATCGAGTAACTGACTGCCGCCAGGATACGTCCACGACGTGCTTGCTTTATCATCAGTTGGCGCTGCCAATTTTCAGTGTAACGGCACCAGTCAGACTTCGCCCATTTTATTAGCAAACGGCACGCTAAGCATGGGTTAAACATCAATATTGCTACTGCATGTATTATAAAAGTACATACGAAGTAATTATTTTTAAATATCATCGATTTTCACGTATACTTTCGTGCACAAAATGAAAAAAAAAAGACTTACAAATCAACTATAGGTATGAGCAATTCCGTAAAAATAGTTTAAAAATTCGGCCTCGTTTGGAAATATTTTCAAATTGGGCGTACGCTCTTGCTCGAACCATTTTGACAATATAGAATCGAAAAAAAAACTTAGTCCCAGCACGACAAATGCTTGTGACAAACTTTTTTCGCTCAACTAGAAGTTCTAAAAATAATAGAAACAAAAATAACGTAATTTTCCATGGTATTTTGCAATTTTACAGAAAACGAAAAATGATAGCATTAATCTGACTTCAGAATCGAATTCTACGGCTCAAAATACATCGAAAACCATATTTTGTTTATTTTTTTTTCTACTCGAAATTCTGACCCATGTAGAGCTTTTTAAAGTGCAACAATGGATGAAAACTCAAAACTATGCAAATTTGAGACATTTCATGAAAATTGCTTGTTTTTTAAGCCCTACAACGGTTGAAATTTCACATACAAAAAAAGCAAAATATGGATTTCGATGTATTTGGAGCTGTAGAATTCGATTATGAAGTCAGATTAACGCTATCATTTTTCGTTTTTCATTGAATTCCAAAAAAAAACCATAAGAAACCACAAAAACGCAGATTTTCGTTTTCATCGATGTCTGAGTTTTCGCGCGATTTTAACACCGTCACAGGCAAAAAAGGAGGCAAATAGAGGATGGACAAGAGCATTATGAATCTTTTGATGCCCCGTAGAGCTTCGTGCCTCTAAACGCAGTTTGAACATTTGAAAAAACAGTGCGGGAATGTTAAACTTTTTTTATGGAATTGCTCATTAAAGCTAGCAAATGTTCATGACAATTATTGAAAAAATGCTGTGTGTATACTACTGTACAAAGCAAAGAAATGCTTGATTTGAAGCAATCAGTTTTTGAAAATAAACAATAGTGCTCATAGATTTTAATGCAAAAATTAAATAAAATTTTTTACGTTAAATTCTACTATAACTAAAATATTTAAACACAGAAAAATGCTACTTAAGAAGCATAAGATAATAAATGTATTTTTTTTTCTACTAATGAACATTTTTTTTTTCGATTACTTGGTCGGTAAAGCCAAAGAAGGGCGATCTTAGCAGCAGCAATCGAACTCGCAATAGTAAACATCATGTTGTCGATGGCCAAATTTAATTCATGATGAACTTGAATAAAGGCATAAATGCATGGCGAAGTATCCCAAAGTAGTATGATAATCAGTGCCAGTAACGGCAATCTTATAAATTCTAATCTGTTTTGTTTGCTTGGCCAGGCGCCATATGCAAGTAGAAATTGTTTGTTCATGTAAAATGCCCACTGAAAGTCTATAATGTTCGTAAACAAAAATGTACGATTCTTCGATTTCAACATAGATTCTGGACTTTTAATATCCTTTTCCAAAAGTTTTTTTAATTTGCAAAAAAATATTACTTGATTAAAAATAAAATTATAAAAACTCACCTTCGTCACTATCAATCGGTTGAGCAACATCAGGAGTCATAGTTATATTGTAAGCTTGTCATCAAAATTTTGCTTATTTTGTATATTGATGTGAGCTCGACGAATGAAATAAATCGACTGCGAAAGTGAAGTATGGTGGTGGTAAAAATACGAGAGGGGACGTATATTCTAGAAAGACTCTTGGTAATGCTGTTGGCGAAAATAAATTATGCATAAACAAGCTACAATATCAATGTAACTTTCTTTTGCATAATATATGAACTCTACTCAGTTGCGAGGGGACACTCTTGGCGTCTCTTCGCTTCAGTTCACTTTTTCTTGGTAATGCTATTAACGAAAATAAATTATGCATAAACAAGCTGCAATTTCAATGTAACTTTATTTTACATAATATATGAACTCTACTCAGCTGCGCGGGGACACTCTCGGCTTCTCTTCGCTTCAGTTCACTTTTTGCCACTGAACAGTATTCACTTCCGATTATACGTACAACAATCAAAAGTATAATCGTTGCAAAAGAGAAAGTTATTGTTTTTGTTGGAATCACAAAATTCATTTTTAATACACGACATTGTTGCGTGTGCACTATGACAAATGTCAATTGATTTGATATTTTTAAATTCACCTATACAGTTTATTTAATGCAATAATCACAGTATTGTATAACAGTGTTTATGTAAATCCGAACTTTATTAGTAGCTAAAGAAAAAAGTTTCTTTTGCGAGAAACAATAAAAACCTATACAGTTGGATTCACTTGCCAAATTTTTTATGGTTGTCATAAATATTTTTTAGAGCTAATTATTTATGTGGATTTTCAAAAAATCCAGGTAAGTCGTTGATACATTCGATATCGGACTCGTCATAAAAAATAAGTGATCGTGAAAAACTTTACTCTTTCGAAATTACGAATACACTATACTTGGTCGAAAAATAATAAATGATTAAGCAAATGAATAACAATAATTTTCTAGTAATGGTAATCCTAAAAAATAAACCTTTTCGCATTCTCAATATTATTTGAACATGTCGTTTTTAATGATTGTTAAATAAAAGAAGTGTCCTGACAACCACGTTGAAATTTTGAAAATAAATAAGACTTTTGCAGTATTGCATACGTAAAAATATTCTATTCTGTTTTTTTTTATTATAGTGTTAAGTGGTTACATTTAATTACGATCCATCAGGAGCATTAAGTAAATGCTATTTAGATAAATAAACCTGAAGGTAAATTCCCAAGTTGTAATCTATTTTTACAATGTAAATTGATTATAATAACGATTAGTATGATGATAAAAAAATATTGTTTGCATATAATGTTTTACCTAATTATATTGTTCTAACTTTGTTTCTGTTTGCTGAAAATTTAATTAGCATTAATTCACCAATATCGTTTATATTTGAAAATATGGAAAATATGAATGTGTCATTATACTAAACTGGATCGTGTGTGTAAGATGAATTACAATATCTTTTCAAAATCGACATCTTCGAGCAAGTGGCAATAAAACAACTTGAAAAAGGAACTCAAAGTTATAGAATCATGGAACAGATGACAGAAATATGGACAAATTTGATTATACATGGGTATAAGCTAGAGATACGAACTAAATTTCTACGCGAATCTGATCTGATAATTAAATAACATAGGGAATCGCAAATTTCTCTTCATTGCGTTGATAATAATTTTAATCTTATCGTAATAATCATGAAGATACTATCTGAATGGATCAATCGAGCCTGTGATCAAACGCACTGTCATGAAAAAATTCAACGACACACAGTCTGCGTAGAAAATAACTATGAATCGTTGCTGAATCCTTGATAATTTGATTATACAGTAAGTATATTTATATATATTTTTTCAAATATAGAAAAAAATTTGTTTGAACAAAATTAATGACGCCGATTTATTCATATTGCAAAGTTTTATTTTATTTATCAGGTGATTGAGGTCAATAATAATTCAAATATTACTTTTTTAATACATTAAAGGTTCTATGAAATACAAATTTTTTAAAGAATTAACTATTTATATGTAAGTGTTAGTGTACCGCAATCCGTTGCTCAAACCACGCCACTATATAACGGTGAAAAACGTTTGTTTACATCAATGTACGTCTCGTGTCGCTAAAAAATTTTGAAATAAAAAAATTATAAAACGATGATATTGATTCAGCTACACATATAAAAATATTCATAACTTAGTTACCTTAAGAAGATTAAATCGAGTATAATCTTTACCAGAACACTCGCTCAAATTATGATAGAAGGGCGACATAGACAGTGCGAGTACCCGAACCTTCTTCATGAGCCATTCGCTAAATTGGGAATCTCCGCATTTGTTATTCTCAGTGTCTAGCGTAACTCGATCGCCCATTGTCGTCCAATTTGCCACTATGAAAAAACTACCCTCGGGTAGTATAGGACTCATCCCAGCTTTCTTCAACATTCCGTACAAGTAGTCTCTGTTCTTTTGCGTATACTGTTTGAGTTGTTCGATAACCGAATCTGCTTTACCAGCATTTTTAGTTTCTTCTTCTAATATCACCGCAGTCGCTTCCTATAATTACGCAAATATTTAATTACATATCTTTCGGTCGACCATCGAATTTTCATAATTACCTGCATAGGAGTTGGTGCACAGACGACAGTTAGAAAGTGGCCTCTTTTCCAGTTACTGATAATTTTGCTGCCTCCGTAAGCCCAGCCAATTCGATAACCAGACGCACCGAAAAGTTTGCCAGCTGAGCCGATCGAGATAGTTCGTTCAAACATTCCCGGCAGAGTTGCTAGTGAAGTTGAACAATCATGAAATTGTAAATAATTTAAAATCCAATAATTCATACCTATCCTGTTATGTGTCTTGTTGTCGAAATAGGAGAATTGATGTGCTTCGTCGAACACCACGAGTGTTTTCCATTTATTCGCTAAATCAGCGATGAAAGTCAATTCGTCTGGTGTGAAAGCTTTGCCCAGTGGATTGTGAGGATTGTTAACAACGATACCTTTTGTTTTTTCATTGAAAGCACTCGATAATTCTTTCTCGTCGAAACTCCAATCAGCTGATGTAAGGTTTTTAGTTTTGTAAATTTTCTTCGAAAAGAAAATAAAGTTTTTATATTGACAGCTTTTTTTTAGCTTTGATTTCTTATAAAGAAAAAAACCATTCATACAGGCTTAAGCTTTACGGGTCTGATAATTCCATTTACACTTTTGATCATCGGACCGTAATTTTTGTAAAACGGCTCAAAGAGAATCCATTCATCCCCTGGAAATGTATGGGTTAAAAAAGCAAGATATAAAGCTCCTGTTGCTCCAGTAGTGACGACAATGTTATCCGGTTCCAAAGTTCGATTTAATGATTTCAAATGAAATGTTGAGATCGCTTTTACCAATCTCGGATGTCCCTAGAGAAATAATAAACCGCTGTAGTAAAATTAATAGTCAGTTAATTTTATATCTTTTTCCATAATATGACTATTGCATCAACTTATAGTAACAGAAGAATATTGACTTATTGTAGAATCATTCGAAGTAGCTGCATTTGCTAGAGCAACTTGTACTTTCTGTGAAGGAGGATAATCAGTAAAACCAATTGCCAAATCAATTGGCTTATACTGTTCAATCAAGATGCCCAATGTAGGACTGTAATTGGACGGGCTCGTAAATATTTTTAAACTATCGAAGCTTTCAATTATTGTTCTGAAACTTACTTAGCTACTGTTACTCCTGAGTTAAATCGTTCCGGAAGAGGAAATTCAGGTACGTCTGATGTTGTTGTGAAACATCTTTGAATTTGGGTTGAAGTCTTAAAATAAAAATTAAAAGAAAATTAAAAAAAAAATTTTTTTAACAATATTGGATACTAATTAATTACCAATATAAACCATAAATAAACCATATATAAACCATATGTATAACAAAATGTTGCAAGTGTCCATCTGTTGAAAGAAAACAATATACCTTCTGCAAAAAAATATTAAGAATTGCATCAGTCTGCGCTGACGAAAGTCAGCAGTTACACTAACTAAATGGTATAATTTTCGTATCTTTAAAATAATAGCGTATCTTTATCATTTTTATAGTTTAAACGTTGTTTTATAATTTATAACGATAATTTTATGATTCACAATGTTTTCCACTGCGCGGTCAAGGGCGGTCTTCAGAGCGTTATCGGAGTAGCGACCTCGCGTATAATTATTAATTTATATTTTTGACCATCATTCAAATGTTTTCATTCGAGGTGAGAGATATGTATGCATCTATATAAGCCAAGGGCGTTTTAATACCTTTAATTTAATATTTCTTTGTAATAAATACAATGATGTACGCTACATTTGGTTTTGAAAATCAAATTTTTATTCGTTCACCAAATTTTGTGCATTTTTTTTACAAAAACACAATGTTTATACATAGTGTGATTAATTTTGTTCAGGTCTAAGCTCGATTACATTTTCGCAATTTTCGTTATGAATCAACGACTTAATAAATAAATCACATGTAATAAAAAGTCTTTCTCACTGTATGTTCGCAGACTATCACTTTGTTTACAGGCACAACGTTGACAAGTGAAATCAGTTTTAATTCACAAAAGATTTTTTACAACAAGCTTACGATTTTTAATTAGATGTAAGCCCTTTTTATTATATTTTTTTACAGTTAATTTTTCTAAAGATTTTACGTAAACAGCAATTAAATTAATTGACACTATGGTAACATTAAAATTTAAATCTTTTATTAAATACAATAAAGCTTTGATTCTTTTTGATAAGCTCTAACAAAATATTTTTTATCAAATGTTTAATCATTTCATCAATAAGGCAAATTTTATCTTTTTATATAATTATTATTTTTTATTAATAACATTAAAAAATATATAATAAACCTTTCAACAATTACCGGGTTATTAAATATGCTAGATCACCGCTATTGTTAACAATCAAAATAATATCGCTGACTTATATTTCTCTAAACAATTTTAAACAGGTGAACTAGCATCTCACATAAAATATAAAAAAACTGCACTCAAAAAAGTAAATATTATATACTTTACAATAATTTGTCTATACACCTTTGTACCAATAACTACTCATAACATTCAAAGTTCTATTCGATCGTTCGGGTGCATTTTTCACATAAATATCAGGCACTTCTCCATTCGTAATCCAATACCAAGAAAACTTTTTCCCCGCCAACAATTTCCTCCTCTTCTTACCCTTGCAAAAGCTCGCTTGCAAGATATCCCAATAAATGGGAAATCTCGATTCGAAATTCACCGGTATACGACAATTTTTGATCAAACGCGACCGATGCTTCGGTTTCATATGCAACAAATCGTAAATGGAAAAGTTACGCTTGATCTTGTACATTTTCATCTTGTCGACCTCGTTCAAGCACTCGATGTAAAAAGTATCGAAGCCAATTTCGTCGATCAAATTTTTCGCATTATCGCTGATGTGCAAATTTGCCGCTTCCATTTTCACCAGATACTCGAGTATACGATGCTCGAGTAAATCTTGAAAAATCGCCGCTCTTTCCGTGCTTATTTTACACGCCTCGTAGACGCCGTTGATATGCGCATCGAACACAAGTAGTATCGGGGTTCCATCCTTACCTTCGACAGTTTTACGAAAAGCCAGTCGATCGATCTTGTCGACGTCGTAAATATCGGCGCCGTGTTTGAGCAAACATTCCAAATTACAACCCTGTCGATTGTGTATCGCGTGATGCAGAGGCAGGCGATTATCACTGTCGAAATTGTTGACATCGGCACCGAATTTCAAGAGAGTTTCAACGCACAAATTTTCGTATTGCACGGCATGATGAAGTGACGTCTTGCCTGACGCGTCTTTCGCCTGAATATCAGCTCCGTTATCTAGGAGGCAAGTAACGATCCGTTCGCGTCCTTTCTCGACGATACGACTTTTCTCCATTTCCATGATTATCATTTCTTCGTCGCACGATGATTGGCGATTGGAAAAAAATATTTCGTTCAAAAGCTCGTGATCAATTTTCATCGAAGCCAAGTGCAACGGTGTAAGTTGAGAGTTTTGCAATTGACAATTCACCTGAGCACCGTACTGAACCAAAGTTTTCACCATGTCTTCGTTGCCCAATGCCGAAGCTAATATCAACGGGTTCAAACCATCGTCGTTCGCTGCATCAACGTCAGCTCCGTTCTCGATAAGCACTTTCAAAACCTCGTTCAAATCCGCGTAGACGGCAATCAACAGCGGAGTGAATTGAAAACTTTTCATTCGACAATTCACATCAGCGTTATGTTCTATAAAACACTTCACCACTTCCAAAGGGTTCAATTTCAAACACAACGCCATGTGCAACGGAGTCATGTCGTTGTAAGCCACGGAATTCACATCTTCGTCGATCAATAATAATTTCAATTCGTCGATCGTCGCGTCGGTGAACACTGCGAGATGCAACGGTGTAAATGTGTACGCGTGAGGACTGAGTTTTCTCGCGAGATTCAATTCCAGTGAAACCGAGTGGAAATCGGGTATCAAGTCTTGATTTAACGCGATCATGGCTTTTATCGATTCGCCGTCGTCTTTTCTCGACGATGGCTTTTTGTACAGTTTGCGCAGACGATGGAGCAAACTTTTGTTCAGGTTGAAACGATTGTTCACCATTTTAAAAAAAAAATTGTTTTATTTTATGTAGCGGAAAGATATTAAGAGTTATTAGACAATTTAAGAGCGTTTCATTGCTTTTGTTTCACGTTTGACACACCTGACTCGACTGTGTATTGACAGCACACCCAACCCACACGCACTATACGCATACTTTTTTTCGGCTTGGCCACCCTCGACAACGCACGCGCAGGTAAAGAATTAATCGTCCCTTTGATGATATTCGAGGTAAGGTGAATTGTACTGTAGAGTTTGATGTGCGTGTATATGTAGCGGATTAAGCAACGGATCGTACTGTAGTAAAATTTTTGGCCTCTTTCAATTATTCTTTCGCTGGTGTGTTGTATGTTTACTAATATTTTCAAATTTTTTATATGCTGAAAACCGAATTTTTTTTAGAAATTAATTGCATGTGTCTGTACAATTATGGATGACAAACTTTTTGGGAGAACATAATAAGCATATGTATAATTCAAATTTATCATACAAAAATATTTATTAATGTCAATCTATGTACAAATCCATCTTTCAAACCTTAAATTACATTTCACTTCAAGTTCTCTTACAAAAGTCTATCGAGTTTCATCTACAAAAAATATCAAATTATCATCACAAGAACAGTCAATGTGCAAAAATTAATTCTTCAACGCCGGCATTCGTCTCGCACCCCTGACGATAATTTTCAAGTCGGAAGTGCTCAAGTGGCCGAGTATAAGCTCCACGCAGATAGCGGGCAAATCGATATTAGTGACGTGATACCAAGCCAATCTAGCCGAATCGATCAACTGCCTTCTCTTGAGTGGTGCGTAACAGCAAGCTCGTAGAATCCCATGATACTTTGGAAATTTAAACTCGACGTTGTGAGGTAACTCGTAGGTCGATTGTGGACTCACGACCGAATGTAATAAATCATAGAACGTCATACCTTCCTCGATCTCCTGATTTTTCATTTTCTTCACCTCTTTCGCACATTCGTTCGAGTAGCTTTTGTAATAATTCACCTCGATGTAAGGTTTGTACACATCGGCTATGGGTAATTCGGCGGCTATCAGTTTGACGAAATGTTCGAGCAGGTGATACTTGAAACGACATCGTTTCATTATAAATTCCATGCGTTCTGTGCAAGATTCATCGATATCGTTGATATCCGCGCCATACCTGAGTAGCCAATCCAATCCAACACCGTGTTCCATTGCCTCGTGAAAGGGTAGACGAGCGTTGTTGTCTTGGGCAATTACGTCGGCGTCGTACTTCAAAAGTGTCTTTAGTACTTTGCTCTGATGACGCGCTGCCAAATGAAGTGGAGTTGCACCGGAAATATCCTTGGCCTGCAAATCAGCTTCGTGTTCTATCAGTACCTTTACCACGGATTCGTAATCCTCGTCTTCGAGATGCTTCCAGGGTACAATTTTTTCGAGTATGTGCTTGGTTTCGTTCGTTTTTTCGCAAAATTTCGCGAGACCGATTATACTACCGAAAAATCCATTCATAGAAGCTAAGTGCAATGGTGTGATTCGTGAATCGTTCATTCGGCAAGCAACGTCGGCGCCGTTCTCGATGAGTCTTCTGACGGATTTGATTGCACCGGACATCGAAGCTATGTGTAACGAAGTTAGTCCTTCGTTGGTAGCGCAATTCACATCGCTGTCGCCTTTTTTTATCAGCACCTCGAGAATTTCGTCGCCGTTGTTGTAAGCAGCGGTGAGCAGTGGTGTAAAGTTGAAGACGTCTTCTCTGGCATTGACGTCCGCTCCTTCTTTTATCAGATATTTTACGGCACTTGTAGGGCCCAATCGAGCAGCCAAGTGTAAAGGTGTGACGCCGTGATTAGCGGTAGCGTTTACGTCTGCTCCAGCTTCGAGTAGAAGCTTGATCGCCGGTGTTTTGCCACTGGATGTGGCGAAATGTAGCGGAGTGTATCCACGTTCGTTCTCGCGACAATGTACGTCTGCGCCGAGTTCGATGAGTTTCGAGATGAGATCGAGACATGCTTTTCCCGAGGCGTAATGAAGTGGCGAACGGCCTAATGGATTTGTGAGATTTATATCGCTGTTTTCGTTCAAGAGAGAATTGATTTCGGTCCAGCGTTTCAGCTCCTTGCAGAGGTCCAGAAGTTTACGACCATTTTTGACGCGGACTTTGGAATTGGCATTGTTGTTTGTCATTTTTCGAGTGAAGTTGCTCTTCTTTTGTCAATAGATTTTTTTAGTGGATGTCCTTTCTGAAAAGTAAATTATTGAAATAATTTTTTTGATAGGTAATTTTTATAATTGTAAAATTTTGTGTTTTGCATTAAGTAAAGAAAAAATTCCTTAATTCGGATTAAAATTTTTTAAAATTTGAAAAATGTTATAAGCTTTGAAATATTGTTAGAAATACAGAAACATCATTCGTCAATTTTTTCAAGATTAATAAAATATTGTATTGTATCGAAAAATTGTTTATAAAAACGTTTCATTCTATCAGAAACAAAAATGCAATGAGCCAATGCAACGCAGTTTAAATGAAAAAAAATGTTGATACAGTGATTTAAGCTTGTAGGGTCATATTTTTTTATTAACGTTATTCAATACTTTTGATACTTAAAATAAAATTATTAAAAACGTTAACTTTTTACACAGAAATTAAGTTAAATAATGCAATCCTATATAATATTTGTCATATTCGTTTTGTTCATGCAAAATACATTTTCAATATTTAATACTTTCAATGATAATAAAATTTAATTCTACATCAAAGCATAAATGAATTCTTACATAAATCCATTCATCAAAAATCACATTTCATAGTATCCATGATTATTCTATTTATTCTGATTTTTTTCTTGTAATATTAAATCGTATACTCTAAACTGACGGAATAAAAGAATTACATAGCACAAATTACAATAAAATATATAAAAAGTATAAATGGGCTAGTATGTTGTAGAAACAATCGATATCTCATTTTTTTTTCATTTCCAATTTTATTCCACAGATAGAGTTAAAAACATACAGGTGGAAAAATTATTTATGCTAGATAAATCAATATATGTATTCACTGAATAACTGATAATATGTTTACTGTAAAGAATAGCATTATAGTACAACGCTTTGAGATGTTGTAGTCATAAGAAAAAAATATTTAACATAA